>MIQA02019439.1:0-12882 GCA_001887855.2 Sclerospora graminicola
GTAACGAAAGCCGAAATCTCTCGAGCGCGATCAGTCATCGAAACCACCCAGAAACCACTAGCCATATCCAGCGAACAAAACCATAAAACTTTATCCAGATCTTCTAATAGGTCGTTGATCAAGGGCATCGGGTAGACCATCAACTTCGTGAGGCGATTCACCATTCTGTAGTCGATACACAATCGAATATCAACCCCATTCTTCTTAATCACAATCACGATCAGTGATGCCCACTGCGATGTTGATGGTCGGATGATCTTTGTACTCAGCAAACCCTTGATCAAATCGGATAACTTCTCCCGGTATTGAGGTGCAACTTTACGACAACGCTGAGCGATCGGTCTCGCATTTCCCACGTCTATATCACAAACAGCTCCGAATGTGGCTGGGGGTAGGGCGTTACCTTTCCCCATCAGTAAGTGACGCCTCTTCCAGATGATCTTCTTTAGCTGATCGATCTGCTCGGGCGTATTCACCTCGGGATCACCGACTTGTACATCTGCCATGGTGACTTCTGGCATATTTGGCGATACTTCTGGTAACACAGCCATCTGCTTCTCGATACCTTCAATATACTGATCGCCACCTTCGTGTATACACACCCGCTCGTCCACCTGATCTACCCCTTTCTGATCGGCATCATCTTGGATCGCCCCTTGTACGTCACTCGGCGGATGGTTTACTTCGGATTCAACCTCCTCCGTAATGAATTCAGCTGGTTCATCCTCCTTTCCTTCCTCGTGATCATGCTCGGGCTCTTCACTGTCCTTTCCGCTAACTGGGTCCGTTGTTTTCGGTGAGCCGGGCCTAATTATACTCGATATCTGTGGACCTTCTTTGACCCGACCTTCCCCTGTCGCTTCGATCGATGGCCTCCTGATCAGCAGCTTGGTCGGCGTAGAATACTCCGGCTTCTCGACCATAGGTGAGGTATCTTCATCCTCTAAATCTTCGTCACTGATCATGTCCGTGGTGGCTTGATAAGCCAGATTCTACCACTCGATGTATCTTCGTGATCCCGCTGAAACATATCCGATCTGTCGGGGTACTTTCCCTTCAGGTAACCACATCCCTAAGATCATGTCTTCATGGATGATCAGCGGCTGATCGGATATGTTTGTGACTCTGATGTAGCTTGATCGGCCGATATACCTTTAACGAACGTTGGTACCCAACGTTCGCCACGGGTTAGCCACAATTTCTGTTGCCGATCACTCGACCGGATCATGACATCGACTGATCGGGACACCCCAATGTTCTCGTACTGACCCATCTTTAACATCCGCACATGAGTACCATACAAAGGTCGTCGGCCAGATAACTGAATCTGCACTTCATCCGGCAGAGTCAGGGTTCCATGAGATAGGTCAAGCCGTATACCAGCTGGTACCATAAAGTCCATCCCCAATATCGCGTCTTGACCGGCTAGCCGGCCAACCCAAGCATTAAAATAGTAGACCAGGGATCCTGCCAGGGTGATCTTCACACGTGATCGTCCTTCCGTCATATATGAACTCTCGCCGATCCCAACACATTTTTGCCTCTGGGTACTGTCTATACGACATCCCACCTTACGAGCAAAGGCGGAGTCGATGATCGAGACTTCCGCCCCAGAGTCAAATAGAATAGTGGCTTTTTCATTGTTGATCTTTCCATTAGCTTTAGCCTGTTTAAACCACTTGTCGGGAGAGTGATACTTCCAGTATCCACGGGATTCACCGGGCAGTAGATCCAACTCCATGATCACGTCCGATCGTGAGTATTCATCCACTCTGAAACTGTAGACCGGACACCGATCGATGCAATTTGAATGTGAACATGTATTGTCGGTTATCTTCTTTTCCTCAAACTTATCTCCGCTACCGACATATGCATAAATGCAGAACATAGATCGCTCGGCTCGAACCAGATTCCAACCTGGCGAGCGATCTAGTTTAACATCTTCTCAACATCTGGTGGGAGAATACCAGCATGTTTAGTCGGCACATACCACTTGCGCATCAGATTAAAGAATTCTTCGATGGGGCAGGCGCCGGCGTCATGAAGCTTCCCACAGGTCTTGCACACGAAAAAACAGTGATCAGAAGGGTGACCTTTACGATCACATTTTCCACACGTAATTATTTTCCAATAATCACGATCTCCATGTTTGGTCGACCCACAATGCACACATTTCTTACGAGATCGGTCCTGATCAGGTTGAATACCACCAGGTTTCCGTCCGCCAACACCATTAGTCGATGATCTCGGGCGATACATTGGTTCCGTCGTAAAAATATGACGATACTATTCCTCGTCCGAGCTCAGACTCGACTGACCACTTTCTTCTTCAGAGCTTGAACTGTCTGATTCCTTCGCGATCACGCGAATCGCTCTGGCTGGTCGGGCTGCCGGTATCTTGCCTTGATCAGGGTGTGGCTTGGACCGATACCGGTTCGATCCTACCTCGACCTTGGGCTGTCGACTCTTGGCCCGTTGCAACGTCCTTAGAGTCAGTTCCAGTTGTTCGGAGTCCTTTATACGGAGCAGGGTTAGCTGATCAGCCAGATCGCGATTGTCCAGAGTTCCAATGAAGTGTTCGACATGTTCACGGGCTATGTCCGGGTGTCGAGGGTCCTTGATCGGCATTTTCGCGCGTAGACCAGCAACATTCAACCGATGTAAGTATTCGATCGGCGTCTCGTCGGATCTTTTCTTCATGTGGTAGTACTGCCTAGCGACAGACACCCCCGAATTGCAATATTGTTCTTCAAACTCTTCACACAAACGGGGCCACTTCAGACGCACTTCTCGACTTAGCTGTTTAAGCCAGTTCTTGGCTGGACCTTTCATTAGATCAGCGAAGATCAGGCATCTTTCAGCTTCCGGTGTCTTGTCCCTCAGAAAAGCTGACTTAGTCCGGCTTAACCAACCTCTGGCCTGATCGTCATCCATATCTTTGCCAGTGAAATCCTTCAATTTCGAGATCGCAGACATTCGTACTCGGGTGATCGTTCCTGATTCACTGTCAAATGCCTGCGCGGAGGCCATATTCGCTCTACGAGGCATTTCAATGTCCAGATCATCTGGATCGAAATGTTGACTGATCTCGCCCTCTGACTCCATGTCCACATCACTCCGCGGGGGTGATCGGTGAAATCGGTCCTGGTGATCGGCCTGGCATATCGAACGAACGATTCCGGCTGATCGGACTGATTCCATCTCCACATCCACGGGTCTCTTGACCGATTTCTCAGTAGACTGATTCATATTCGGTGCCGATCGCCATGGTTGTCCTTGTCCAGGTGTGTACTAAGGCAACCCATACTGATCACCCGCAAATCGGTTCATCATTGTCGCGAACATGACTTTTAATTGCTCTGGGACCTCCGGCATGTTGGTATGACCAGTGTTGGAGGTCGGACTGGCCTGTGGCACTTCCTGAGCGTCTTCGAAACTATCGTCCGATCCGACTCTACCAGGTTCAGGCTTTCTCTTCCTGTTCTGCGACTCGGTCTTGGGGTCGATCTGCTGGATCCCTTTCGGGCCCAACGTCATACGTGTGATCCCAACCGAGGAGTCGGTGGATGCCGCTCCAGATCGTGATGACGATTGGTATATCGACTCGATATCCATAGGATACTCCACCAACTGTGATCGGTGCGAAGGATCCGCGATCGGCGACTGAACCACTGGGTTCGCCCCTAGTAACGAGGCAAGATGATCATACAGGGTGATCATAGATTCTCTGATCGTCTCTTGATCCAGATCGAATAGCATATTCGCATCGAAGGCACCAGTAGTGAAACCAACCTCGTCGATCTGCGCAAGAGGTTCCTGATCAGATCAAGTTGACTGCCTGTGATCACCGGCCGGGTCGCTCGACCTTCAAGCTTCCCGATGATCTTAGGCTTGATGATCTTCATCACTGGGTTGGTAACCAGGAACTTGTGAAACTCTCGAAGATAGAACAGTCGTTCCACATCTTGGACAGTGGTCTTTTCGGCTGGTTCGATCTTCTCTTCGTCTTCCTCGAAGATCTTCGGTTTAGGTTTCACATATTTTTTAGGTGGATCGCAATGATCCGCCCCCATATTTTTTCTGTCTTTTTCCATTTTCTTCTTATGCATAGGATCAAGGTTAACACCTCGATCCTTTCCTGGGTTATAGTCAACTTTACTATAACCCAGATCGGCCCCGATCGGGGACATGTGGGGAGTTATTTCATCTTTAATCTCGACCTGGCACTCCACCAAACCAGGTCGATCATCGCTTCCTTTAGAAATGGACAGCATCGAAGGCGATACGCCTTCCTCCAATACACCCGAAAAAGTTTCCTCCACTTTGATTTTCACATCTTTTTCATCATCAAAGGAATCACGGTGATATCCTGGTCCGAATCCGGACACGCGCACCATTGTGGTGGAGCCGATTTCCAAATCCATAACCAAAGTCGTGGGTGGAATCCGGATACCCACTGGCCCGGACGACCAACTATCGGAGGGGGTACTCCGTCGATCCTGATCAGCATCGGAATCAGATGAATCACCACTGTGATGACTGATCTGATCCTCCCGGTCATCTGGCCGGTCTTCATGCTCGTCAGGATCTATGTTTAACTTCATCTCACCTTGTGTACCCGTCGATCGGGGCTGATTACACTCACTTAGGTGGACTCGGTGACGAAAAGGATGATCTTGATCAGGTCGGAGGGGATGACCTTCTCGAGACGGGGGGTGTCCTCAGGTGGAAATCTTCACCGGAGAACGGGCTGGGGTCGACACTTATTCAGTATCTAGGCACTGATCAGGAAAGTTCGTCTGATCAGGCCAGCCAATGAGAGAGAGATATAACGAAACCAAGAAAATGCGATCAACCCACGATCTTCCACACTAATCCACAAACGTTATCTCCACAAAACCTTTACCAATATTATTAACGTGTTCCAAACACGTGCGCGTTGCGGGTGAGGTTAGATCACCTAAAACAAACCCGTCGGGGGTCTTCCGGTAAGCCAAAATGCGTCTTAGCGCGTCTTAACCGGGAAATAGATGAGCAAGAGGGGACTAATCAACCCTGTGCTCCCAATGACCGCACACGTGGCGGAGCGACTCTTTGCTTTAGGGGGAAAATCTAAACCTGTTATTATATATGCAAAGTCCTATACCTGTGTACCATACCTCAACTCATGCCTGACCTTTACTTCGAACCTATTTACTTCGTCGCACGGTTGCGTAACACTCTCTTGCCCATCCTGGCTGCACCTTCAAGCTGACCTGTACCGATTCTGCCCCGATCATGACCCGACTCTTCAGAAGATCTTCAACCCATCCTGATCTTCAACAAACGACCTTGACACCACTTGAGACCTGCTCTTCAGCACTTGTTCACTTCATATATAGTCCGACCACATCGAGAACTCACTTGCCCTTGCTTATCAACGCTGATCAGAGGCTGATCGGCCCTGATCACGATCGCCATAGTGATCGACCAAATGATCAGGTGGTGATCAGGCTGATCAGCCCTTGATCACCTCGGGAACGCTCTGGGTCATCATCATCACGACTCAATTCATCTCCCAAACCATACTTCCGATCTTAATACACCGTCAGGACAACCATACCACACTGATCTCGGCTGATCAGGCCTTGCCACATCATCTTCGGACCAACCAAAGGTTCACATCACTCATACAACCTGTTAATCCACCTGCCCGATCTTCATTCATCATTTGATCTTCCTTCTCCGGGCATGACAAGCCGATCAGGCTACAACTTTGTATCATAGCCAGCTTCCACCAATATACCATTCAGAGATCGGCTGGTCACCTGCCCTTGGTATGCCATGTCAACAATCACTATTTATTATTATATCCACGAGAACTCCACTTAGTGACCGTGACAACGATCGTGATCGAGATCTCCATCATTCCGCCAGTGCCTGGGACTGGGCTTAACGACCATACTTGGCTGATTCCTCCACGTCGTAAATATCCGTTGGCCACCACCTTTTCTTCCTAATCGTGATCAACCTTTTCCCACCCATCAACCGTCATATGTTGATGGGTGTTCTATCGTCACCAATCAACGGCCATGTGTGGTCCACTTCAGTCCCAATATTCCCCGATCGCTTCACCACAGTACCATCGCTCGCCCCACTCCATACAAACCGTTTTTGTAGGCATAGTAATTGCTTAAGCACTTCGGGATTGGGCGGGAAATCGTCGCAGTGAAAAGTAACAATTGAGTTAAATAATTGTACCCGTTCAGTCACAGAAGTTCCGCATTTGGTTGCCGTGATTAACCGCCACCGAGTTGTTCAGTCGGTGTGACCAATTTCTATCACTTAAGTTGTCCATTTCAATCTTATATCCAAGATAACGTGTAGACGTACTCATGCAGTCCGAGACGGTGACACAAGTGAAAATTTTAACATTACGATTAGAGTCATTTCCTTGGCATGATGCGATGCTAGCAGAAATTGAGTCATTTTGGGAACGTATCATTGGGTGAACAATCCATGGAAGTCTAGAACAAACACATGCCCCAGTCCCTTTTCGGAAATACGATCGGATTGCGAAAGTATTAATCAAGGACCTAATGATAGTGAGGACTGGGAAACATCGTTATTCATGGGAGGCGCAAATGCTAGATGGAGCAGGGCACACTAGAGCAAAATTACTCCGATGGCTAACAAAGCTGATACTGTGTTCACCACGGATACCAGTTGGATGATACATTGACCAGGACCCGCCGCTTTTGTTGATATCAAGTCCAGCAGAGTATAGCAACAAGTCTTTTGGATAAAAATTGGGGAGGGCAAAGTGCAAGGACGAGATTTGATAACGGGGAGAATATGGAGCTGCACGCTTCAACTGGACGGTTTCTTATGGGTAGTAGAATCATTGCGGGAGGATGGAGATTTGTTTTCGGCTGCTCCGGATGAACATTGTGACAAGGTATTTTTCACGGCAAACCCTCAGATTCATGGTCCCTCTTGGGAAAAACAAGAAAGGATGGGTTCGCGCAACATGCAACAGTGGAGGCGAAAATCATACCGATATTTGTATTACAAACACATCGCCAAGTCGTTAGCAGGAATTGCCAAGGGCTGGAAGGAGAAAAATGAAAGAGAGACATTCTGCGAAGACGCTCAAGATCAATCAATTCAGGAATTATGGAATCCCGGCAATATGCTGCCAGATTACAAGACTTGGGTGATTTACAGAGCAGCTACACATCAGTTGAACGTCTACTACCCAGGAGGAGTGCAAGGCAGAGGGGAAAGGGGTCACACATATTGTGTGTGTGTGTGTGGGGGTAAGCGGGCCCTGTCTTTTTGGGCCCGTCTAATCAGTTATTGGCAGGGTTGGGTGGCTTTGGATGAGACGGTAGATTTTTATCACAAGAACATTGCACAACGGAAAGCTCCGCAGGTCTCACCGAAATTCCGATCAATAATTATTAACCGATGTGAAGCACAAGCATCCGATTGTTAACTACAAGCTCCCAGACTGTGCGGGGCACTATTCTCTATAGGCATGGCTTGAATATGGAGAATTCGGAACTTGGTAGTTTTTTTACATTAACTGTGGAACGGATTTAAATATACGGAGATTCTCTGGTCAAAAACGATGGACAAATCGGAGCAGTAGCCGATTTTGAGAAACGCAGTGCAGAACTACGGATCCAAGGTTTTCAACTACAGATTTGCCTGGAGTGTTTGTTAGAGATCAATGGAAATTTAACTTTCGTCAGATCGCAACTACTCGAGAATCACAGCGGACGATTGAAGGTACGGAAAATATCCTACAGGCAGTGAGCACTTTTATAGTTGCTTATGGTAACTAAGACTAAATGGACTACAATTTACAACAACACGTTAAAAATTTGATAAATAGAGAGGCAAATAGGTTCATTAAAGCAATTGATGGGATGAAAATTTTACGTTGGAATCTGAAATTCTCACAAAAGTACCCCCCAACATGGTCAAGTCTTTTTAGGCTAGATTTTTACCGTCGTACTGTCTCCACATATTTTGGATGTATTAATATCCCCACACTTCCTGAATTTTCTGTGTGAACACTCCAATACGCCAATATCTGGTCCTTATTGGTATGTTTCCACATACTATTCCATATAGCGGCCACTGCTTGTTTGTGCTTACTAAGTTCTTGAAGTTGATCGTAGAGGGGTTTTTCAATCTAGGTGGTTACAAACATATGATTCGTAGATCAAGGTGGCCACGAGTGTTTGCAGGTGGCCAACTACGTACCGGTATGGTAAAAAAATATCGTCAAGTATCATATGTTTAAACGGTTGTTTTTAAAGCAAACCGTATTTAAAATAGGAATCACAATTGTATAAAACGTATTGTATATTAATACTACTACATAAGCAAAAAAGGTTACTTTTCGTTGTGATTCACAAAGCGCAAGGAAAGTAGACTCAAGAGCAGAGTGAACGCGTCGATGCCTAACGTGATGCCAACGTTTTGGTAGATTTCGCTGTGCCTCATGAGGAAATTGTCCGCGAGATAGTCGTTGACCGTCAAATTTGCAGGAAGCGTGGGAGGCAAGCCCGTCATGACTTTACTACCAATGCGCGAGCCCTTGTCATCACTTGGACATTCACCAAACACAAGAGACGAGACCAGAGCCAGCGCATACTTCTGAGGAGAAGTGTTTTATAGCCACTTGTAGCCCCCAGGAATGGCTTTTCCAGGGGGACTGAAGCCGTTGTAGAGGAAGAAGATGGTGGCAAGCAGAATGCCAAAGACTTGGGCCGCTTCAGCAGTCGGCAGGACATTAACTGTCCAAAGTAGGCTTACCAGAGCTAATACAACGACAAGTTCAACCAATAGGTGAGCAAGGTTTTCAAGTCCGTAAAGCCAACCACCGGATAATATGGCACCAAGAAAAGCAGCGCGCTGGCAAACACGTATGGAATTTCCACCACTGCCGCAGCCACAAAATAACACAAAGCATTGTACGTTTGGGACGCACGTTCACGGTAAAAGGCCAGTCGATCTCGGACGCAATGGGCATGACACTGGTGAAGGCAATAAAGCCTAAAATTCCCGTCGTGCAAAGCATATTCCCATGTCCGAGTAAATCGTTCTGATGGTGGGTGGAGGGTCTTACTTTTTCGAAACCCCCCAAACAATCGAATATATTATATAAAAACAACCGTTTAAACAGATGATACTTGGCGATATCTTTTTTACCATGCCGGTACTTAGTTGGTGATTCAAGAAAAATCAGATATAAGTGGTCCACATATGGCTGTTGATTGGAACACCCATCAAGACAGAGCCGTTGATGGGTGGGACAGGTTGGTTCAACTCAGGATGAAATAAGTGATAACAGGCTATCGTAAAATGTGGAGAAAAACAAGGTGATGCCGTTGTCACACCCTGTCCCAGAGAACAATGGATCGGTCAAGTATCGCGATCAGATGGGAATATCCGTACACCGGACCGGGTTCGTGTAAGACCGGACCGGACATGATACGTGTGATAGAGCAGGTTTATGGATAGTTCGATATATCGGGCGTGAAAGAACCTGATTATTGGAGCAGATCATCGCTGGTACAAGTGGTCCGAGCGATGCGGTATTTGAGATCTCGGTGACCGACCGAATGATTTGGACCAGCCTTAGAATATGAAGACCAACTGTATGATGTGTGAAATGGTGAGGTTTATGGGGCATATCAGCTGAAACAAGTGGCAGGGGTCAACGAACTTACTCTGAATCAGCACTGAAAGATCAGATCGAGTCCGACTTTGGGAGGAGTGCCGACTTAGCTCAACCTTGCGGTTTAACGTATAATAAGGTCGAAGACAGGGTTGAGCGAGCGGAAGATGTCGATGTCTAGGTGATTCTGAGGTGGCTCGAGGTGATTTTGGGATGATTCGACCTGGTTCCCGAGCCGGTCCTGAACCGGCCTGGATCGGCACCGAATCAGCTTCCAGGTGCTGAGAAAGAAGGAGTTCAGACAAGATCTGTGTTGAATCGTATGTATAACATCCCAAGAAGCCGACCTTGAGCTGATTTCGAGCTGGTACTTGAAGATTGGGTTGGTTGAAGATCGGCAGAGAACCGGATCAGGATCGGCTAAAGATCGGTCTAAAGTGGTACTGATCAGGTTGAAAAAGCGCTGAAAATTGCTTTATGGTGGTACCGGGACAACTTTGTGGCAAGAGAATCAAGATTGAAATATGAGGTGGGTCACATAAGTTGATGTATGGTACATTAGGTATTAGATATTGCATATATTATAATAGGATTGAATTTACCTCCTAAGCAAAGAGGCACGTGTCGCGGTCATTGGGAGAACAGGGTTAACTAGGCCCCTGTAGCTCAACTAAATTCCCGGTTAGGACGCGCTTAGACGCATTTTGGCTTACCGGAAGTCCCCCGATAAGATTTGATTAGGTGTTTTAAACCCTCACCCCTAAAGCGCACGTGTTTTGAACACGTTTACTTATTGGAAAGGTTTCGTGGAGATAACGTGGGTACTCCGTTGATCCTGATCGGCATCAGTATCGGATTAATCACATCACTATGATATCTGATCCGATCCTCCCTGCCTTGTGACCGGTCGTCATGTACAATAGAATCCATGTTTAATTTCATCTCACCTTGTGTACCCATTGGTCTTCGGTGTTTACACTCACTCAGGTGGACGCTAGATGAGAAGGATGATTCGAATCAGGTCGGAGGATATGACCTTCTCGAGACGGGGGTGTCCTCGGGTGGAAATCTTCACGGGAGGACAAATCAGGGGTGATAATATATACGAGTATCGCAAAGGCCGGGTCGAGATTCTTCAACCGACCGGACCAACCAAAAAACGAAAGATAATCAGAAACCACGAAATACCACGATAAAACCACGATCTTCCACAGTTAACCACACGGGGAAATCGCTAATCGGCACCCTAAATTAACCGTCAATTGCTAATCAGTACCCTGCTCGAATAAGTTTTGCTAATCGGTACCCAAACCCGTTTTTGCCATTGGTCTTACTAATCGATATCTGACCGCAAAAATAGCGTTAAATATGAGTACATGCGTAAATGTATCGAATCCAATTCTATCATCATGGTAAGATCGTTGGCGCGCAGTTTATGTATTTTTTGCTGGAAAAGACGCTCATTATATCGCAAAGATTGGGTGATACGAAGTATCATACCTTTTATCAGCTGAAGTAGATAATACACTGAGGGAACGATACCAGTTACTCACGCTTCATGGTAAGAGTATCTGCGGAATAGCGAGTTCATACGTAATGACGCCAAAGAGTTTTAGATAACAAAAATGTATTAAGGCAGTAGATGGTGTTTGAGTTGCGTGCGGCAGTACTGCGTCTCGATAACTTGTCGTTTGCGATGGAGAACGACACGTGTGCGATTGCAGTCGATGATTCATCCAACGGCATGAAGCTAAGCACAGAAACGTTCTCACTCAATGCGATCTAGTGATTCTGGGTACATGACACGTCCCAAATCTCTATGCCGCGTTGCGTGCACGTGGAGATCCATGTGTCACATATCACGGCTTCTCTCATCGAGCCAGCGGATGGAAACTTTACACCACTAGAACGGAACGAACCGTTACCAAATTGCCTCACTTGACCAATAATACGACCATTGTGCTAGCATAGCAGCACTAAACACGTTTATGAATCCGAAAAGGAAACTTTTGTCGCTCGCACCAAATCGTTGTTACCATGTAAAACACTCACTTGATGCCGCAGACGAAATGTATCAACACTACGCGGAGTAACGTCTGTTTGATCTGTACCACAACCTTTATTTTTCGTTGAATCATTTGAAAAAATGCTTCTAGGCGTTCCCCACATTCAGCATCTGGATTCCGTGACTCACGAGAGATGAACAAAAAGTGAATTTAAGTTTCAGTACAAATAACATCATTAGTTCAAACGATAAACGGGAAGACGCAGAAACAGGCTGCATCACGAGCACTTGACAGCGTGACACCGAGTGATAATGATACCTTGCGGAGTAAATCCGCGGTAATATCACGTTCGCAAGCTTCTCCTGTAAGAATTCTTCGAGAAGAACTCAATTTTTGCTGCCAGGTACCGAGTTTTATGGCCAATGGCAAAAAGGGTACCGATTAGCAATAATCAGGCCTCTTAAAAGTAGGCAGAACTACTGTGGTGAAGTGACCTAGAAATTAACGGACTAATGATAGTGGACGCCCCCACCTGATTGGTTGAAATGCCCTTCTTAGCTGGATGCCCGGACCTGTCAATAGGGGACGCGATCTGAGGGCCGCCGGATGTATCTACTAGCGGCCGGACGGCGCCAGGCCTGGAATCAGGCCGGACGAACGCTACGGAAGACGTGGATTGTTGGGCTAGCGGGCTAAGCGGACGGAACGACCGCGGATGGCAGACGGCCGAGGGGCGGATTGGTGGCGGATTGGTTGGAAGGTATGAGCGAAAGGGGCCTGAAGGAAGATGAGTGTTCAAGTGGATGAAGGAGGCACCCGGATCGGATGAGGAGCTGCCAAGGAAGTGCTAGCGCCAGCGGCCAGGGAGCTCAGATGGATGGCCATCCGGCCGAGCCGGCGGGGTACAATGTACCAGCTGGAATGGTACCAGCTAGGTTCGGTGTACCGGCCGGGCTGGTACCATCTGGGGTTGGTGTACCGGCCAGGCGGGTACACAAAAATCGGAGTTAACCGGGCTACTTCGGGTAAGACACATGACTGGTCAGCCGGTCTATTTGGGGTAGGTTACACAAAAGGGAGTATTGGATATAGGGATAAATCAGTATACTTTTCGCTTTCTTAGACACAAGTCGCTTTTATTGGTTCACAGCGGAGGGCTAACAAGGTCCCCTCTTGCTGCTATTGGTTTGCCCAGGGAAGGTT
>MIQA02019442.1:0-32570 GCA_001887855.2 Sclerospora graminicola
GTGAGTGTAACCACCCCCGATCAACGGGTACACAAGGTGAGATGAAGATAAACATAGATCCTGACGCGCATGAAGACCGGCCAGATGACCGGAAGGATCAGATCAGTCACCACAATGGTGATTCATCTGATTCTGATGCTGATCAGGATCGACGGAGTACCCCCTCCGATAGTTGGTCGTCCGGCCAGTGGGTATCCGGATTCCGCCCAAGACTTCGGTCATGGATTTGGAAATCGGCTCCACCACACTGTGTGCATGTACCTTATTTACCTACATATCGACACGTCTCCCGTCATACCAAAGACGAAGATACCGTAAAAGTCTAGCATTACGCTTAAATTAGCAAGATATTACAGGTGGCGAGACGGTTTAGCTACTTACATAGCCTCACACCTCGCTGTTTTGGGGAGCGAATACTACTACCGGTATGTCGTATGGGGCCGTAATATTCAGTGCATTGCCACAGAACTCAAGTAGTTGCGCCTTTGTAGTCCCCGAGGAAATGACTACTGTTCAGCTACAACAAGAGGTACATGAACTTTTATCTAGTACTATTAATGCAATACATATTTTGAAGCGGTATCTGATTTAGTAAGGAATCGATAAAAAGTCTTGCTACGTCAACACAATTGCCAAGCATATTGCGTCGGATACCGCCGATTCTGTTCCTGATACGTCGCCATCACGCGCTTTAACGACGGCGGCCCTGTGGAATATCAGTCGGCGGCTAGTTTACCGTGAAGACGCGTAGTATATTACCAATTCTGCATTACCCGGATCCGTAGCCAACTGCATTGCCTGGTAATACCGTAATAGACATGTTATAGATAACACAAAAGCGCAGCGGAAACCACCTCATTAAGAGACTGTTACTTAAGACAAGTTCACTTTAACCTCTCAGCACAGATAATGAGTAGTATTGTAATTATCAAACGGCAATATTTAATAGGGAATATTCCAAAAGGTGACTCAATTTTGACCAAGTTTGTGGATTTGAGTCAACTTTTGGAATATTCCCTATTTAATTATCCCTGGCGGCTACACAGGCAGACGGCTATTACTACCCGGTGTGTCGACCAGAGCATGGAACTCTTAACCATTTCCGTCAAGCACATCCGCTGGGTAAACGTGCCAAACATTTGATGAGTGATTGTGTCCTGGTGGTACGATTTGAGATGCCATTTAACTTCGGGTGTTCACACTGTGACGTGCACAACGGCCGAGGCGTTCGCTTCAATGCGCGGAAGAAGAAGGTGGGTCAGTATTTTACACCAACAATATGGGAATTCCGCATGTCTTGCGCCAGTTGTAGTGGCGAGTTGGTCACCAGAACAGACCCTTAGCAGCGTGGCTACGAAGTGGTGAGCGGCGTCCTGAAGAAGGCGGAGGTGGGGAACATAGAAGAAATGCAGACAGAAAGCTTAAATGAAGCAGGGTTGTCCATCAAGCTTGAGAGCGATCCTTTTCTCAGACTTGAGCATGAAAATGAGAACAAGAAAGCAGCCAGGAAACCCTCGCGAGGTCTGGAGGCACTCGTACAGCTCCACGACGCTGAGTTCAAAGACGATTACGCCAGCAACTAGGCACTTCGAGTGCAGTTTAGAAGACAAAAAAACAGCAAAGAAGTAGAGAAGACGAGGCGAAGCGGTAGGGAATCGGCATCCCGCTACTAAAAGTTCACTTGGACCACGTATTAGCGTCGAAAGCAGTCGTGTTCAAGGGTATTCCGCAAACATGACTATATCCAAACTATCGTCGATTGAAAAACGAAAAGTTTTTCTCTCAACCACCTGTTGCAGCTAAGTTAGTGGACTCATTTCAGCATTTTGGTGATCCAGCGGGCTCTCATTTGCAGCGTTTGAAAGTGGCCAAAATACGACCAGTTACGTTGCCAAGGAAGTGAGTTCTTAAGACTTAAGCGACACTATTTTTAACTCTTTCCATCAGATTATTTGTTGTCAATTACTGCGATCTGCGAGACTTACGCAAGAGCAACACACAGACGTGGGACATCGCTGCAGAGCACAGAAAGTGACTTGAAGGCGCCATCTTCCAGACAGACGAGCGAGTTGCTCAAATGACTGAAAACGATAAGGTAACTTATCACTTTTGGTTCGATTGCTTTTTAAATGCACGGTCATAATTGATCTCCTCTCTAAAAAAAAAACGACAACCCGTACTTTATTGAGTGAACTCAAAATGATCCAAATATAGGGATGTTACTTGTAGCAAGTTTGATATTTGTGACATGTCCATTACGGTATCGCCAATCGTAAAAATTGTTAAACTTGATCTTCACTGCGAGCTCTGTTTTGTAAACGTTTTATCTGTATCATCAGCGGCTGTATGTTCACTGAGGGTAAGATAAAACTGTAGTTGCGAAACCTTACTATTTTAACTACGACTACAAGAACAAAGAAAATTCTAAATCCAACTTCGTTCCCTAAACAAGTAACTGTCAGAAATAATTAAAACTAGGAGCCGTTTTTTTACTCACAGGACCATACTTATCAGTATAAGTCCGCAGGCAATAAGAAAGGGCCTTGTCATGGTCGACAGTACGCGCGAAGCCATATTTCTAACTGAAGGTGGTCACAACATGCATTTCATCGCATAGCACGGCTCGTCTGTCCTACGTATTCTAACAGCAAAAGCAATCCAGTTGTACTCATTTTTACGCATAAATATAAACCTTTGAGAAACATTATTCTGACCCCCTCGAATTGATACGTTGACCCCCATTTACAAAAAAAGGACGCAGCATTTCTAAGATTTCTATAGTGTTACAGTACTTGGATGTAGCCACTAGTATACGTGTTGGCATTTACCACACCGAAGACAATGCAAATGCTCACTTGTCTACTTATTTGTCTACCCAGTTTCTATTGAGCGACATGCCAATCAATACCTATAAGTATGACCTCCATGCGCGTTTTGTCACGTAGCAGCATCAATTCCAAGACCAAATACATGGAAGAAAGTCGATTAACTGGTTTTGGGACTTCGGACGATAAAAGCAGTGAGGACGTTGTCTATAAGGCGGAGCCTTACGTCCTCGTGGTATGCTCAACTTAATGAGTAAAAGCTGCATTGATCTTCTCTTCCAGTACGCTGTCGTTGGTCTTGTATACGGTGCCTTACCGGAAACTATCTATTCATTCATGCAGCAGTGATTAAACTGTTCGGGCTCGCAAGTGACTGCTGCCAACCAGTTGGTCGTGCTTGCCTAGAATTTCACGGTCTTTTACGGCATCCTGTCGGATTGCGGTTTTATTTACGGCTATCGTCGTCGTCCGTACATGCTCATCGGTTGAAGTATTTGCATTCTTACGCTCCTGGCTATGGGTATTATGCCAGTTGGCAAGACCTACTACTTAGTTGCTTCAGATCGTGACGTTGCTAATGTCAAGCTCAGCGCGACCCTCCATCATCCACATCTCGTTAAATGTATCGGAATTGCGTGGAATAGTTTCTCGGACATTTGCATCATACAGGAATTCATGGAACGGGGTGATTGCGATCTCTTTTTGATCAATATCAAGCGCAAGGTCGGTCGTTTGGGTTTGATAAGAAAAATATCCAACTTGCAGTGGATATTTGCCGTGCTTTGATCTATCGGCACTCGTGGTCTCCTTCCGTGATTCATGGCATTCTCACGTCAAAAACTGTCTTGTTAAATCGCGCTATGGAAGCCAAAGTGGCCAACTTTATGTCTCGTCGAAATAGCAATGGTGCTATGGATGGCACCGTAAGTCCTACAAGGCGATACAGATACCGACATGTTTTCGTTTGGTGCCATCCTGTCCGAAATCGTCATGCGCTCGACGCCCTATTATCAAGCCAAAGTCCAAATGCGGGACGCCAATTCCTGTCCCTTGCAAAAAGATAGGATCATCAAAAAAGTCGAAAAGGGGTCGCTCCGTGTCGTCTTTCTCGATGCACAGCCATGCGCGGCCAGATCTTGGACGTGCCTGCGTATCGTTTAATCCACTATTGCATCCAACTGCGTCCGTAGCGCTGTCTAAATTACAGACCGTCTGGGCGCAAGTGGCGTAATGTTCTGTCGGGTACGGTCGGAAGTGTCACAAATTAGTAGTGTCCGTGCGTGTTAAATCAAATGCATACATACCAAATCAAAATAAATAATAAGACTGATATTTTTGGAGATGTACTCTTTCACCGCGCGTAAAATGATCTAAAAAGCTGCTGGCAGCAAGATCAAGAAAACTCGTGGGATCAGCGGCATAGTGATAAACTTGAGGCTGTAAGACCAACGCGGCTGCCACCTTCATAGCTTCTGTTGCTGAGCATTCATTCTTGGCAGCTAATAGCACCCCAACAGGCTCCGTGAATGAATAGATGGCTTTAATGGCGGCATTTTAACACGATACTACTATTCGCACTTGTTGCAAGTCCATGGACCTGGCTGCCTAAAATCTGCAGATTCCATGAATTGAATTCCATCTTCGCCCTACATTTCGTTAATCATCGTCCTTGTGCCCCTTTGTGTAAGCGTCGTCAAAGTATTGTAACATCATTTTAGAAATGCCGCCTTTTTTTGTAAATGGGGGTCAACGTATCAATTCGAGGGGGTCAGAATAATGTTTCCCAAACTCTTTAGAAGAATGTTGGCTACAGTAGGCAACCTGGCTGGTTTGTTTTCTGTTCTTTTTGTTCTCGCCGTTATTAATTTGTTCTTGCCGAAATAAGACTGGAAACGGTATATAAGAATAATTGGTAGCAATAAGTTACCAAGTAAAGTAAATATATTCACTTGTCATTTTGAATTTTACTGTCCAGACATTCCAACGGTATGGCAGATTCAATGCCTAGGTATGTATTTTCCTTAAATAGTTCATAGGGTAATGCTTCTTTATTAATTAGGAAAAGTAACTTCTCAATGGCGGAGCTTACAAAACAGCACGTATCAAATGGTTTGCCACCAAAGGAAATCATAGCCGAACGAGTCGGCGAGAAAGATGTTACCTCGCAATGGGACAATATGATGCAGACATTCATATCATGCCTCAGACGAGTTACTGCACGGATACGATAACGAGCTCGGATAGTTAAGAAAGGGTTATTATCTCAAGCACGAGCCCCACTCATAATTTGAATAAATTATTGGAAGTACAAATAGATGAGATACGAGAAAAAGCGGAAATGCCGGAAGGAAACAGAATAGCAAGAAATATTGAATGAATACAGCCGGGTTTCCAATTGGGAATAGGATCAATTCATGTCAACATTAAAATGCCCCACGGGTAAGTCGCTCCAGCAAAATAGCACAGAGGCCGATAAGTTTGCAATGGAATGGACCACAAGTTTTGGCCAACAGCATAACAAGCCGTCCGACATTGACTTGCGCATGATTGCGATGATTCCGGTAACCAGAAGGTGAAAAGCAGCAGACTATATTCACTTACTCAGGAACGTAACGTCATAAAAGCATTCAGCACTTTGAACAGGCATAAGGCATCCGGACCAGATCACATCAATAATGATTTTTAATCGGTACTGGCACCGGTCGTGGAAGTATTATCAAATGTGATCTTACAAGGAGCATCGCCTACAAATTCCTAATTTAAAATGCATCAGCGCACAACAACAAGATGGAGAATTTCACCAACCATGCAAAGTAGTCACCGGAATCCGACAGGGATATTTGCTAGCACCACTACTATTTCTTGTAGAGGCTGAAATACTAGCAATTGCTATAGTCCAACATCACCATATCAAAGGTCTACTGATTCTAGGGCAGAAAGTCAGCGTCACGCTATCTCAGCGTTTGTTGACGCTACAGTATTCCTTAAGCGAATCACGAGTGATGGAGGTAGTTCAAGCATTCGGGGGTTTTAAGTACAATCATCAAAAAGTAAAATCATTTCTTTTCTGTATACAACACTGAATTAGAGACATATCAAGGCATTCCAGTTCTCAAACATGGAGAAAAAGTTCGTTATTTAGGCTATGCAGTTGAGACGGCGGAGCAAGACGACATAAATTGGGATATACGTATCCGGAATATTCAGCGACGGCTGGTCACAGCGACAAGAATAGGCACGTGTATGCAAACGAGAGTCTAATAAGGGCCAAGTGGTAACCCAAAATAGAGGGGGGAAGACGGGGATTTTTAATCGAACAAAGATTTTGGGTGGGGCAATCTTCACGACCCCATCTATCCGAAAAAACCTGACCCAACTCTCGGAGGTAGTACGCCCGCTCTAGATCCGTCTCCGTGGTTTTATGCGGTTGAGCATCAATCTTTTCTTCTTCCCTATCCTGCATAGTACTGCCTTATGGGGTCGATAAACCGGAGGTCCATCCTGCTTTCGAAGGGGTAGGTGGCCTGGCTCCAGGCCGGCCAGCTTCCGCTCCGGTCGTATCCAACCTTATTTCTTTATTTTTTCTTGTTTAATATCCATAACACGCACTTGTGTCTTTGGATCTTGATCAAAGCCATCCTTCCTCGGACAATCGTGACCTGTACAATAGTCCGAGCCGGCTTCAGCTGGAACATAGTGACCAGCACTATAGTCTGAAACAGCTCCAATTGGAGCCTCCAGGGGAGTAACTTCTTCTTTAATGTCGATCTCATACTCCCCCAATCCGATTCGACCATCGCATCCTTCCACCTTCAGCAGCATTGGGGGCGATATGCCTTCCCCCAATGCACCCGACACAACGCCCTCAACAAATTTATATAGATGGTCTTGGTTTTTCGCCCACTAAAGACTCGCAGTGATATCCAGGGTCACCAAGAGATTCGGGCACGCGCACCATTGAGGTAAAGTCTCTCTCAGAAATTCTTTTTGAGGTGCGAGCATCCACGGGGGGGCCAGATGACTGACTGTCGGAGGGGGTACTGGTCTTGGCCCAAGTCAGCATTGAGCTGGCTGGACCGGTCAGTACCATCACCTTGGCTGCGACGATCATCTCTTCAAATCTCGCCTTGTGTACCCGATAGCACAGGCGGTTGCGCTCTCCTGGTGGACTCTTGGACAAAACATTCGAGGCCGGTTAAGGCAGGTGGATGAGTGTTAGCACTAGGGTTGCTTGACTACTTCAACACGGTGGTCTCTATCGCCCGTGTTGTCCCCTTTCACATCACGCAGCTGTTCTTCTGCTGAGAGTGCTAGTTCCTCAAAAAAGTTGCTAGCGGATATACTGTCCGCCGGAATAGCTAGGCCAGAGCTGGTAGCGGCAATGCTACCCACCCGTCTGCCTGACGCTGCGATTGTATCTAGTCATATACTTTAATTAACGTATTAGCTTCCACATCGGATTTTTCGGAAATGATAACTTATTCAAGGAATATCCATTTTTTGAAGGAACAAGGTGTGAAAGTTTCAACTGACAAATGAGTAATTAACGTCCTGACGCTGAATTACAGGTCACCGGCCGACCTGATGAATCTGCACTTCTTCAGGTAGCAGTGTGTCATGTGATAAATCCAGTGGGTGGCATAAAGTCCATGTGAAATCAGCTTTCGGTAAGGCAACATGTTGAAGTGTTTCTAATTTTAGATTTCTATTGCACTTTAGAAATAGCTACATTACTAAGGATTGACAATAATAGGACCAGTAATGAAACCAAGATGGCGGCGCACAATCGCACAAGAAGCTACATAAAGTTTTTAACGAACTTATATATTTCTTAGTTTTACATTTACTCTTTTCTTCCTAGGCTTGCATCACCCGCTTTCGCGTTCTTAACAAGTTATGAGCCCAAAACCAATGGATGAAGGAATTGAAGGTTTCTTCAGCACAGCTGTGAACCAAAATGCTGGTACGGACGACCAACGCAGAAGGCACACGGTGGACGACGAAGAAGTAAAGGACGCAAAGGGTCACGGAAAGAACAAGCGTCAAGGAGAAGTGAAAGAGTTAATGAAGCTCATCAAGAAAATGAACGAGAGGATTGAACATTTGGAAGCATCACTAGGGTCGGATGACCACAAGATGGAGAGTCTTTTTCGAAATTGCGACCAACGAATGCGACGTGAATCATTGGACGAAAGTCTATTGGATCACCTCAACCAGATCTGGCAGGTACCGTTCCAGGACAGTACCCACAAGGTTGGTAAGAAAACGCACGCCACATTTCGACCATCGAAGGCAATTCCCTACTTCGAGGGAAACCAAGCTGCAAATCAAGGAATTTACGGGTGTCGAAGTTTACAAAAGACTGGGGACAAACTTCAAGGAATGGGGCCTGAAGTTTATGCGTCAAGTGGCGATTGCTGAAGGTGTCTGGGGGTTTCCCTGGAGCGTAGCGATAAAGATACATGTCTTAGGACATTACCTCAGTGGAGTTGCGGAAAGATATTTCCATAAACAAGTTTCGGTTTGGTGGAATATAAACCCGACGTTATGGTACGCTTTGACCAAATGCTGAAAACATTCAATCCGAACATCTCAACAGTGCAAGGTATAAAACTATTGCCGGCAAGAAAGGATCCAAAAGAACGTGGGCAAAACATCTCCTATACCTGGTGGCGGTAGGTAAAGCTTCTGGATGTAGAGAAGAGCTGATTTTGGAAAGCATATTAAAGTATTCGTCGCCTGAGTTGAAGAGCACTCTTTCGGCCAGATAAGACCCGACGCGTGTAGTCACCTTAAACACGCCGAACAACTGACTCAAATGGTGCAATGGTTGGAGCAAAACACGCTCCCAAGAAACATGTATAGGATACAATCAATCAAACTCAGGATAAGGGACCAAATAAATGTTTCAAGTGCGACCGAGCTGGTCACATCGTGAGATACTACAGAAGTGGGAGCAAGAAGAAAAATATGTATAAAGACGTCAAATTTATGCTTTGCGTCCAGAACCGAATAGGCTGAAGATTCAGAAAGGATCTTTGACAGCGGAGCTAGCAGACATCTCGTAAAAGACGTCAAGATGTAAAAAAATAAAGAGGATTGTGACCTAGAATGCGTTATACCGGGCAATCCGGTGCCAAAACTGTCAATCAAAGGGTGGTACTCCTCAACGTGAAAGGAGAAGGAGAAAAGCAACAAGTAAGGCTTACGGACGTATATTTCGCAGAACAATTGGCAAAAAATATCATTTTGTATGGAAAATTGGAACAAAAGCGCTACGTGCTGGATTGCAAAGACAACAAAACATCGCATAATCTAAGCATCAAATCGAAAAGTGGTTTTTGAGGAGCAAAGAAGACATGATGTATTGATTGTGGACACTATATCAATCACGAAACATGCTTTGATGGTTCGGTATACTCGGTGATTAAAGGCTTCGAATCAAGCACAAAAAATGACATTCAGGAGGGGCCACTGATGCATTTCCACACCCGACATGGCCATTTAAACTTCGATACCATCGAGAAAATTGCGAATTAACCAAACCCCGGTATAAACTTAACGGACCAGACGCGCAAAAATTGTTTTACGTGTGCTCAAGGCAACAAACGAAGAGCGCACAAAACAAAAAGAACAGTGGACGAAACGCGCCGATAGATCGAGTGGGCGGTGGCATCTGCAGCGACCTAAAGCGTCCGATGACACCAAAAGTTCGACGTGAAAACAGATATCTCCTGAAGTTTGTGGATCCAAATCAAATTATTGTCGAGTTTTTCTGCCCTAGACGAAGGACCAAGCGGCCAAGAAATTTGAGCACTTTCTAGTGTTTTTTTTGAGAAACGTTTTGACTCCCGCATTCACTTGCTTATGACGGAAGGCGGCGCAGAATACAAGAATGTGGATTTATTTTGTTGGAAAACAGAGGTGGAACGTCAAATTAGTGAAGCAAACTATTAAGCTTCGAATGGGAAGGCAGAGAGGATGCATCGTACCATCCTGAACATGGCTAGATGCATGATATTTGCGTGCGGGTTACCACTATATTCTTGGGGAGACGCGGTAGAATATTTGGTGTATATTCTGAACCGAAGCCCCACAAAAGCAAACACAAAACGAGCTTCACCTTCGGAGAAATGACTGGAATCTCGCAAAACGTTGGTGACATCGTTGAGTTTGGAAGTCCATGCACGGTGTTCAACCACACAAAATGGAATTTGCTGACGCCAAGGGCACAAGTTGGAATGATTATCGGAAAATACGATGAAACGGAGGATTTTCGGGTATTTTGCCAAAAGACATTGTTGTTATCGTATCTAAACACGTACGAACATCGATCAAAAGCAGAACGGGCAATTATAAAGGCTTTTCGATGGAAAGCCAGCGGAAAAAGGCAACGAAAATGAAGAAAGTTCGGGTTACTGGTAACTGTTACCAGTACCACACGAGTTTACAGGTTTTTTGACGAACTCAGCGAGCAAACATCTTAAAGGCTTGGGGAAAGTTACTTGGGGATACGAATTGAAAGGATGGAAAACGGATATAATTTAGACAAAGAACCTACCATATGCGATCTGATTGAAAAGCTGGGAATGAACGATTTAAACCCAGTAAGTACACCCATAAGACCCAACGAAGAAGTTAGGGAAGAAGAAACAGAACCTCCGACGAAATCAAAGAACAAAAACCCAAGTATTTTGGACTTTCAATCGTTAGCTGGAAGTTTACGTTAGATTGATAGATATACAAGACCGGACATTATGTTCGCGGTTCATCGGATGACGAGAGCTATTCATGCTCCAACAATTGGACACTAGAAATTGGCGAAGAAGGTAGTTCGATACCTTAAAGGGACTTTAAGTTTGAAATTCCGAATGGAACAGATTCCAAACAACACTGGAACGATTTCAATTGACGGTAGTTCGATACCTTAAAGGGACTTCAAGTTTAAAATTCCGAATGGAACAGATTCCGAACAACACTGGAACGATTTCGATTGACGGGTTCAGCGACGCTGATTATGCAGGAGACAAGCAAGATCGAAAATCGATGACCCGTGAGCTACTAAGCCAAAGCGGAATGAACGTTGGTTGGATGTGCAAAAAGCAAGGAGGAATTTTGCTTTCGACCATTGAGTCGGAGTTCAAAGATCGACGGTTGCGCAGGAGATTTTCGGATTGCGAGAGCTAATCTTGGAGACTGGAATAAAGGTAAATCAACCCATGGCTATCAAAATGGATATCCAAGCTGCCATGAAGCAATTGGACACTGAAGAGAGCAGTGCAAGAGCCAAGCACATTGACATAAGGTTCAAGTTCATCAAGGATTTCGTCAAGAAAAGTGTGTTCAAGACGGTATATGTGGAGACCGATAAGATGCAACCGGATATATTAACGAAAGGTCTACACGCACCTAAACTACTGGAATTACGCACGATGTTCGGGATCACTTAAATGCAGCAAACGCACGCCGAGAAGGAGTGTTTAAATTCAGGTTTCGGTAAGGCAACATGTTGAAGTGTTTCTAATTTTGGAATTCTGTTACACTTTAGAAATACCTGCATTACTAAGGCGTGACAATAATAGGACCAGTTACGAAACCAAGATGGCGGCGCACAATCGCGCAAGAAGTTACATAAAGGTTCTAACAAACTAATATATTTTTCAGTTTTACATTTACACTTTTCTTCCTAGGCTTCCATCATCCGCTTTCGCGTTCTAACAGTCCATTCCCAAAATCGCCTCCTGCCAGGCTAACCTTCCTTCTCAGGCCATAAAATAGTATACCAGTGACACAGCCAGGGTAATCTTCTATCTTGCTCTTCCATTTTTACCAATTCCAATACACCCTTGCCTCTGCGTCACATCAATTTCACACACAAACTGGCGAGCAAAGGTATAGAGACTTCGGCTTTAGAGTCAAAGGCATAGTGACCTTTTGGTTAATTATTTTGCCCCAAGATTTGCCTTGCTTGAACGTCCTTTCTGGTGAGTGGTACTTCCAATAGCCTCGAGATTCGCCGGCCAATAAGTTTAGCCACATAACGACTTCAGACCGAGAACATCTATCCACTCCTATACTGTCCACCAGGTAAGGGTCAGCATTGCTGCCCGGGGGTTGGCTGGCGGAATCGTCAAACTAACATGTATTGTCGGTTACGCTTTGCTTTCAATTATTTTTCTTACCGACATATGCATCGATACTAACACTAGACCGATGGGCTGGAACCAGATCCCAACCTCGATTCTTCGCTCTCTGATGCATCCGCATTGTCAGTTCCGGTATTTTTCAGACGCTGTAAGGCAAGCTGGTCGGTCAATTCCCAGTAATCGAGCGTACTTATGAAGTGCTCCACATTTTACCGGGTAGCTTCCAACCGGCTAGCATTCTCCTTGACCGGTTTATTGACTCTCATGCCCGCAACGTTAAGCCGGTGGAGATACTCAAGGGATTCTCTTCTTTGTGTGAAAATATTACCGAGCAACTGACATCCGGGTCCATATTACTGTTCACCAAATGCTTCCATCAATTGTTTCCAGTCACCTCAAACTTCTCGACTAAGCTGCTGGATCTAGTTGTTTGCTGGCCCCTTCACGCGATCACCAACAATTAGACACTTCACGTAATCCGGAGTCCAGTCTCTCAGAAATACCGACTTGGTTTTGCTCTACCATCTCCTTGTCTGATCGTCGTCCATGTCTCTGTTGTAAAGTCCTTCAGTTCAGATGTCACTGACAACTTGTCCCTGGTTATCGTCCCTGAAATTGGATCGACAGATGCCATGTTAGCTCGGCGAGCCACACATAAGCCCAGGTCATCTGGATCATAGTGGTATGTTGCCAAACTGACTGACTCCATATCGATATCATAAAGTGATGGTCATCTATTATGGTTGCATCCTGATGCCTCCGATCAGTTTGAGTCAGAAGAACAAGCATCGAACTGGAGCGCCCCAATATCCAGCCAGACCTTCAACCAGGTCGACTAGGAAGACAACCGGATTGATTAGGAGGTCTGTGGAGTGGTTCTACTCCCAGTTGTTCTCTCCTTGCGCTCCCTATTACGCGGTTTCCTCACGGTATGCCTATACGTGTAGCTAACTCACCGGAATACTGCCCTGGGATTTTTATCAACTAGGAGGGTTGAGTATCGCATATCTAACTTGTGCGAGACTCGCTCACTCTCTTTCTCGACCGACCTTCTGGATATTTCCAACACCCGTTCAGGGTGCCCCTAGATCAGCCTGGCGTCCCGACCTGATGAAGGATACTGCCCTTATGTAACTAATAGACTCTCGAAACCCTGGGAAGTATTGACCAATACCATGCCTGACATGGGACTTCCTTCCCACAAGTTGATCTCGGGTTTTCAGGAAGTGCGACGAGAATTCGCTGAAAGTCATGCTCAAGCTATCTGGGAGTCCACCCATTTTCAATATATTTCATCCGGCTCCCGACAGATTGACCCCGCGTTGACATCCTACCAGAGTAGGCGCAACCAAAGACGTAATCGAGCGGCTAAGGCGTGAGATCGTCTATGCGCACGGATTTTTGACGGAATCAAGGCTGGCCCTAGTGATTTGGGCCTGCTCCTCTCCCCTTTCATCCAGATCATGACAAACCGAAAGGTCGAGATAAAATAGACTCCAGTCGAGGACGGCACATGGTAACCCGGCTTGGGCGATTCGGACCTCGCTCGACGACAAGATCCCTGGCAAACCCGTCATCCCAGACTCAAAGTGACTCGGCATCTTGATACGTTTCGCCAAGGGCAGTGAGTAAAGATCTAGCAGATAGCCCGATCCGGCTCGTTCAGTACTTCAAGCCCCGTATTGGTCAATATTCCTGACCGACCAGCCCAGAAATAGGTAACCTGATATCAGTCTTTGAGATGATTGGCTGAGGGGGCGACAAGCAAGGCTAATTACGTGATATAAGTTTAAGGTTTATATGCCAGATGCTGCCACTGAAGCCGGTGAACGTGGAAACAGGAGATGCTTGCGGACGTGTTGAAGAAAAAACTGCCAGCTTCAAGGGCAAAGCGTTGCGGGAAAGGGCGGTGACACGGAGTGCAGGACGACATGGCCATTAAAAGAATTGTGTTAAAAATTGTCACTCAAGTGGAGTGACAATGAATCCAGGTTGTGAATGCCACGTCGACTATCAACCATTCCAACCATTTACACAGTCCTAGCAAACAACTTAAACCTTGAGATGCAGCGTAGAATTCAACCTCCATTGTAGATAGCGACACACCTCCTTGCTCTCAACATGCCTAATCAGCAACCATTTTATCCAACGTGAGTATTCCGCCCTTTACTGACTTCCTATCCAGCTTATCAGCGTGAAAAATCCGAGTTCGTGAAACACTTCAAGTTAATTATTGGTCCTTGATTGACATCTCCTTCCATACACGGTTTATTCCTTTTACGAATCGCGGTTTTTTCTTTGCCTGTTTCCAATCTTCTCTCGCCGAGTTATGGGTTTTTCGCGTAGCTATATGTATTGCAAAAGTAATATCTGGCGTTGTGCACCCCGTTATCCACAACAAACTGCCTGCGAGAGATTGAAATTATTTGACATGTCCGATTGACTTGTCGCTATTAATCGCGAGTTATTTTCATTCACCCCCCTCATCGCTACACATTCGTGCTCTCACTCTCCTTCAGGTCGTTTCAAATCATATGTTTCGAGTAGCGGAACGATCTATAATTTTCATCTAAAGTATATCCACGTTTTTTAACATGCTCAACACGTATTCCCAAAAATCTTGAAACTGATCCCAAGTCTTTGATTTTTAGTGGAACCATGTCATCAAAAAACTTTTTCACTTCTTCCCGCTCCATCCCGGTTACAAGTAAATCGTCCAATTATACTTTTACCACCACACCGTCATCACTCGTCCTGTTATACGTTCACACGTCAGTCATGAAAAACTCCATCAAAACAAATTAAAGTCTGATGAAGCAGCTGGTTCCACAGTCTTCCCGCCTGTTTGAGCTCGTAATCGGTTTTCTAAGAAGCACCACTTGTCTTGCATCTTTTACCTCTAGGTCATTACAATGATCTTCGGTGAGGGCCATCTGTTTTGGCCAAAACAGGAAAATTTTATATCCGTCTTCTTCGCCGTAACACATGGAGAAACGAGACACCGGATCTGCTTCATCCATGCTTTCAAAGATTTTTAGTTGTTCATACCGCTAAAAACATGCATTGTCTCGTAATTATTCAATGACCCATCCCACAAACTTTTTGTCAAACATTGCTCAACACTTCCCCCAAACTGTGAAAGATGAATTTCGATGCATATAAAAGCTTTCAAATTACTTGTCGGGTGCCGCTAGTTTGTACAACCTATCTTGCACTATTCCTAAACAGGGTTTATTGCTCCGGTCCTTGATCGTCTTGACATACGCGTTTTCTATGTCACCGTAGCGTTCCTGCACTAATTCCGAATACAGACTATTTTTTGCACACAGACGAATTACGATGGAGGCAGTAACTACATGTAGTTACTGACAATTTTGTCACAAAAATATTACAGAGCTGATATTTAGAGAACCTGACCCTATACAGGGTGGTGTAAGCCATGTCAAGCGCGGTGCTGTAAGGGCCTCATTTCATTACACTTTTTGGACCCTGACTCTTTCCGACTTTGGATTTTCGTCCACGGTGGGAATCGAACCCGCAATCTCCCGGTCCCGAGGGGAGGGCCTTAACCACTGCACCAAACGAGGTCGGTCAAAAATTGTTACAGATAGCATGGCCTGTATAGTATTGTGCATCGCCACTTGATTCATTCCTACGGACGGTTTGTCCACATTGGTGTGATCGTGACTTTCTACCTTTTTTAGATAATCAACAAGTTGGTTTATAAAAAATAAATGATTGTGAATCAAATGAGGACATGTTTTGACTAAAGCCGTATAGGTACGCTTTTTATGGTAAAAAAAACGTCGCAATATCGTCTAACTATGTAGATGAAAATTTCGGTAAAAGGCAACCATGAGGTTGCCGGAAACTGTCTTTAGAGTAGGACAATGTCCATACTGGCGCTAACAGCAGCCATTACAGCCACTGCTTCCATCGTCGTTTCGTTCGATGGAGCGGTCCTTCATTCTTTCCATGCATCCAGAAGCTCTAACGACTGATACGCGTCTACCAGTTACATATAACGACGGAAAAATCCGCCCAGATTTGCATCGACGTTTTTTTTGTGCCCCATACAAAATAAATAGCCTATCACAGCTCAGCTCTTCTAAATGTACTGATTAATTGTTAGCTTCAATTTCCTCTCCAGTTACCATGCATCGCACGAACGCGGGCAAAGGCGCGAAAATGCTATACAGCCATTCACTCAATGAAAACTTATACTGCAACTAAATTTACCTTTCTAGTTTACTTTAAGTAAACCATGGATTATCTCTATTATAAAAATATTCCGTTTGGCAACTTCTTACTAATTGATCTATCTAAGCAACATAACTACATAAGCACAACTACACATTTAATCCGTTTAGCTCGAAGTCAGCACGAAACTTCTTAGCCATCTTCTCGTATTTCTTCTGATTGCTGAATCCATTAGGAAACAAATTCACCATGAAGCTGTCCAAATTTGTTTTTCCTTCTGCCATTAGTTTGGAGAAAAGTTCATGCTCATACCGATTCGCTTTTGACACCACGTCCCACGCTTTACGTCTCTTGGTTCTCATATGCAGAATGGCTAGCCTGTCATTGCCACCAAACCCATCTTTCAATACGCGACCAAGCTTAAATCCGTCCGGGGATCATTCAAGAGTCTTGACAAAAAGGCAGTATATCTTTTCAACATCTTCAATTTCCAGCTACCAAATATTTTGCCCCTTCGTCATGCTTCAATCGTGTAAAAACGTCCAGAGGTGGTACCTTTTCGCTCAAAAAAATTGAAATAATCCTCCTCCAATTTTTGCGCTGCAACCCTAATAACATTTGCATCTTTCTGTGCGGCACCCAAGAGCAATGCAAGCTTTTTATCACCACCATTATCCTTTAGCAGGTTAAATCAGAGAATTATCACTTGCCATTTCTCCGCTTTAAAGTTGGATATATTTATCCAGGAAATTTACTCTTCCATCGATGAAGGCCTAATACTTGACCAGTCCATTGTTCAACTTCAGCTTCGAGAAGAGATCGTCGTAGGATGCTCCATTAGTCTTCAATGTGATACAATACTTGACCTTCAACTCGAACGTTGCTCTCTGTGCGGCACTCAGGATCAATGCATTTTTTTCATCTCCCCATAACCTTTTAGGAGGGATTGAATCAAGGTAGTATCACTTAGCTCTGCCTCGCTTTTCAAGTTGTTATAGTCTTCCAGCAAACTTAACCTTCCATCGCTAATGGCAAGGTATTTGTTTGGTCCGTTATTTTCCTTCAGCCTCAGAAAGAGATCGTCGTAGGATGGGTTTTGTTTCATGAGTGTGGCCAATTATTTTCTCTTCAGTTCCACTGCTTTTTTCGCGTAAACTCATCGCGATCTTTTAGTGCTGAACCGACTACTAATGCAAAATTGTCATCACCACCGTATCCATGAAGAAGGGTTTGAATCAAAACCTCATCATTGGGCTTACCATCGTTTATAAACTTGCTGTAATCATCCAGCACGGTTATTCGACCATCGGTAATGGCCAGAAACTTGTCCGGCCCATTTAACTTCAAGTGACCGAACACATCACGCTGGTTATTTTTTCTGCTTCTCCCAGCGCTTTAACTGTTGATTGATAGACACGTCGCGGTTTGCTGGGTGAGCTTTGATCCCGATTTCCTCGCCATGACGAGCACTTGCGCAAAAACTTTATCGCCGTATCTCATTGTGAAGACCTTAATTGTTGGTAGCCTAATATCCGCAAAAAACAGCAATGCTGGTCGTTCAATAACAGCTAAGGATTCTTTCGTGCAAAATCGCGATCCTTCAGCTGAAAAGAAGTGAATACGTGATTGAGGGTTCTGAACTTAAACCTTTTGATCTTCGATGTGATTGCCTTGACCTTGGAAGTCAAAGGAAGCACTATCTCTTCTTCATCTGCTGTCTCCTTCGCGTTCAATGACAATGGGACAGAAAATCCTTTGTGGAAACCGGAAAACGAATGAGCTTTACTCGCGTCGTTGAGAGCTGTTGTTTCGGTGCCATTAATTTCCACCGCACTTCTAACATTTCGTAGAAGAAGAGCGATGGAAGCCAAGAAAACGAGCGACAAGGACCGCATGTGCTGGGCTGTAAAATCACAAAAGGCTCAATGGTGAGAAAGAACAGAGCCAAATTTTTTTATTACAATCCAAAGTTATCACAATCAAGAATGTACCACTTCCGTGCATTGTGCATTCGTACGGAGCGCTCTTTCTCGTTATCTGGAAAATCTATGTAAGTAAAAGTAGGTAATATCCGTCAAAAAGAGAAACAGCCCATACCTAAATAAGACAAAATGCTTGTATCAAATCCTCATTAATGACGTGATAGCAACACATGACACAATATCAAAACTGATGCTTCAATATTTGCAATGTATCATTACTGCTCATAGTAGACATGCCCACAGTACGGCTATATCTTCCATCAGAACGTCTTCTTTATGAAGCGTCGGAACATGGCCCAGCGTCGTAGATATAGGTGCCATACGAGCTGAAAGCGAGGATGTAATAGAAGCAACCGAAATCTTCAATTGCTGCGGAGAGGGAGTAGAGCTTTGTGTAGTAAGCGCCACCGACATTTTCTGCTCGTCAGCAATTTCGACATCGCCGATCCGCTCAGGATGCCTAGATCGGTAACCCAAAACCATATATTAGCATTCGCCTGAGCATTGATAGTTTCACGTACACTTGTCACCTTTTAGCGCGGTTGTCAAGAAACAATATTGCACCGCAAGACATCAAGGAAGAACTGTTAGTACATCAGTAATGCCACCATTTCTGACGCTTCAAGTAGTTTAAAGAACATCAAGATGTGTTCCAAAGATGTTTCACTTCCAAAGGGCGCCTGAACACGCATGTCATCTCGCAATTGAGTACATGTACACACACGAACTTATAACTTCCCTTCAAGCTCAATAAATTAGCTTTTCGCCCCAACGCTCTGAATTTGTTTTGAAGAAATCGGTCGGCCAATCATTGCGAGGGCGGATATTTTTGTCTTTTTCGGATCTTTTTTGATTGTATATAAAACCCTAAGCAAATCTGGGCGGATATTTCCGTCGTTATATGTACCATTATCATTAACTAAAATATTATATAAATCCACGTTATAATCAGCGGATATAATTTGTCGTTCTTACTTTGTTCGTTGCCGAAGTAGGACTGAAAAAGGTGTAGTATACAGAACGCTCTAGAAGCTTCTGACGTCATATTCTGACGTCATCCAATGACGTCCTATTCGATACTAAGCCTGATTTCTTTCGGGTACACTTTGCTGTAATCACAGGCCGTATTCTTCAAACTTATCCCGTGATATCGCACGTCCTAACGCTCATCAAGAACTGTAATGCAACCCTTCCACTCACCGCTAATGCTAAGTGTGGTTAAGACCGATGCCACTTTCCTAAGTATATATTTGAGTCGTTTGGTTCCCAATGCTTTGGTAGACATGGTCTACCGTCGACTTGTAGTTGACTATGATTATGGCGCGTGCTACGTTCTCTCCGATTAATTAGTGACGAATTTCGACGTGCTTGGTGCTGGCACTATACCCAGCATCGGAGGCAAGTTCAATTGTGCATTGATTCTCTTCCCAGACCAACGTGGCTCCCACTTGTTATGACCGGTCCCACATCGCCTTTTGGGTACACAGGCTTAAAGTTATGTATTCTGCTTGCGCCAAGCTTAATGATACTGTACTTCTTCGAGACGGGGTTGTTCTAAGGGGAAATCTTCTCCGTTGGACGGAGTAGGGGGTGTTACTTCATGTAAGGTACCGTATAAGTCGCAGTCGGGACGTTTCGACCGACCGGACCAGCCGATAACGAGCCATAACCTATAACCCCTTAGCGATACTTAGATACCACGATATAATCGCGATATTCCATCGTAAATCTACTTAGTTATCCCCACAAACCTTTCCAATTAATTAACGTATTCAAAACACACCGACGTGTGGCGAGAATAAAAGAACCTATACCAACTACTTCCGGTGAGCCAACGTGCGTCAGTATGCGTCTCAACCGGGTGTAAGTTGTGCTACAGGGGACCTTGTTAAACCTGGGCTCCCCAATGAACGCTGACATGTGGCGGAACGACACTTTGTTTAGAAGGTAAATTTAATCCTATTATAAAAAATAAAAGTGTAACGTACACAAATCTAGGTTGCATACCCAATACTCCGAACTTGATCATCCCGTCATATGATTGTCCCACTCAATCAACCTCCGCAATCACCTCGGCTGTCCTTGTGATCCTTCCTGTTCGGCCTTCGATACGACCCGATCCCCATAATACCACGTTATTCAATAACCATCGACTTCTTTCGACTCCAATGACGACCGATTAGGGTTCTTGATCAGCCATATCGTCCCGGCTATTTGATCGGCATGGTCGGTCCGTCCGCCGTGGCGACCGGCTGGTCGGACCAGCTTGTATCGACCAAAACATCATGGCTCAACCATAGTACCATCTTACGGTCGCAATCCAACAACAATCTCGACTGATCAGTGTACCCACTCGGTATTCTGAGAGCTGGGGCCGACCCGATCCGTCACTTCATCTCCCGATGGACGGTCCCCTAGCCTTACCGGTCCATTCCAACCAAAAAATCCATGATCCAATCCGATGACGGTGACCTTCATACTGTATCCACTTTACCCCGTTATTTGTCGCATCCTCCTAGGTCAGGTCGGCTCGTCCCAGGTGGCCAACTGTCATTTCCTGCCAATGTAATAGTGGATGGTACCGAGATCATCAAATCAGCGCAACGGTGTCGGCCACTCACATTTTTACATTCTTAAAAACTGCTCACCACAGTCACCCCTGGGCCTGATCACAGCCGCACAATGGTAGCGATACGACTCACACCAAATCGATTTTGACGGCTCCAGACCATGTCTGACTTAACTTCGTCTCCCGTTCCCGCCACTGTCGCTCTGCTACACGTGTGACCACTTTTACGACCGCGATTCCACATCAGCGGCCGCTCCTCTTCTACAGCCACTTATTACTATATCTGTATTGGGCGGTCCCTCCAGAGGTTCCAGCAGTTATAACTCTTTATTGACAAATTCGGTCCATTTACCCGGGGTCTCCTCTTTCGGCGCTCCCGATCTTGCGGCTAACTCATGGTCACCTTGTTGGAAAAGCTGACCTGTCAAGAATCCTGCCTTGGCCGGTCGAGCAATTAGCGAATATAAGCCTGGTAGATGTCACTAGCCCAAGACTTGTCCACTCTCTATCTAATCCAGGCTTCTGGATTTTTTCGCCTTCACTTAAGGTACCTCTTCAGTCGGATACCGACCTGGTACGGGCCGGTGAAATCGAAAGATAAATGGAGTTAAAAACTTGGGGGTTATTAGCAACCGTAATGCCAGATATGGGCTCCCATCCAGCCAGTGGTTCACTGATTTTCAAGGAATATTGAGACTTCGCCATGGCCCACGCCCAAGCTATGGGAGTTTACCCTTTTCTTATACATCTCAGCCAGTGCCCGACGCCATGAACCCGCCGCTGAAGATCTACGTTATCCGGAAACGCCGACGCAATCGAGCGACGAAGGCGTGGATTCATCTGTGTGCACTCGTCCTGGGTGGAAACAACTGTTCATTGTGATTTGGACCTTATCCTCTCCCCTTTATCCTTCATATTGCGAACCCAAAAGTCGAGAAAAAGGGAGAACCCGCAGAGGATGGCACATGGTATCCTGGCCTAGGTGGTCCGGACCAAACACCTCCCTCCTCGAATCGCTAGAAGACATGTACCGGCAGGACCCTTGGCGGAATCAATACCGTGACATCCATCCAAGCACCCGGGGCTCCTAGTGACTCGGCTCCATGACAGGTACCACTAACAGCAGTAATGACCTGGCTCATAGCACGATCTGGACCGATCTGGTCCGTTTCCTATTTCATTTGTCCACTCCATGTTTTCACACATAATCCAATATATTGGCACGCTCAAAATGGATTTCTGATCCGGATGAAGGCTGGTCGACTGGTAGGTCGGCCTTCCGAGTCAACCCTTCCTACCCGGGCGACTGATATGTCTTGACCGGCAATGCTTCTAATCGGTCGCGTCTCGCAGCATGTCAGTATTTTTCCATTCTCCCATTTGTCATCCGTCTCCGAACCAGCTGATTACTTCGGTCCACCCCCACACTCATCTTGGTCAATATAGCCTCGCCGGCCAGCTCAAGAAGACATGTGAACTATTGTTCGATCTTCAAGCTGATTAGCTGTTTTTTGACCCGGCCAGCATGAGGAGTCTTAAAGTGACCTCCTGCTACCGTGGTAGCTCGTACTCCTTTTGAGTCTGGGCGCTCGTTATACATACCCTGTCATCGGACATTTATTCCCTTGATTGTCTGGACTCGGACATACCGGCTTCAACTTTGGCCTGTCCGGTTATCTGTGGTAGGTTATTAATCTCATCCAGTTTCACGAACATGGCTGGGTCCGAAATCATGACCCCGACCTGGCTAAGGTGAACTGATGATCTGCACTTCTATTTCACTCTATTTTAACATGCAGTATCTTATTTTCCGGCCATTTCCTCAAAGCTGACATGACACGGTCATTTTACAGTTTTAGTCTGAGGGCCTTGCAATTAATTACCTAATCACTATATTGGAATCACCACAGATTAAAATCCTTCTGTGCCTGGCCGGCCAGCAATTCAAAACATAGCAACAGTCCACGGTATTCAGCTTCATTCATGCTTTTGCTGGAAATGAAATCGGAGGCGGCGGCCAACACTTTCCACTCGGGCAGCATCCACAGGCTGGCGCTGTAAGCACCCACTCCCTTCTTGACACTGGCTGTCCCATCGAAACTCAGCACCAATAATTTTTTTAATGGGTCTACCGTTGGTGGCGGGAGTGATAGACTGACGTGGCTGCTTCCTGAGAGCTATTGCAATCAAAGCTTCTTCCACCTAGTGATGCTGGCGGCCAATGTCCCTAGTATTTCACTTTCTCCCTTAGTACACTTGACCACTTCTAGGGACCTCTGGGACAATAGGGCAGCCCATCTACCCAGCCGGCCATTAATTCCATTCGCGGTGAGAAGCCAAAAAAAGGTCGACCGCCTTGATAGCACCTTAATCCGCCGAGACACCAACAGCGTATAGAATTCGTAGCAAAGCCAGCATTCCTTTTCCAACAGCCCATAATTCACTTCATTGGTCTTCAAGGTTTGGCTGGTGAACATTACAGGGCAATATACACCATCGTGGTCTTGTAAATAAGCGGCTGAGATGGCCCACTTGTTACCATAGATAATGACTAATGGTACTTTAATGCTGTGGTCGCTATTTTCGCCTTTAACATTCCAAAGGCCACATTTGCCCTAGTCATATGGTCATCGGACCCGGCCAGATTTGGGTCGGTGAGGTGGACGCTTCCTGGGGCCGGAAATTTTGTCTTCTCATTGGTCAAAATAGCTCTCTCGGCCTGCACTTTTTTCTGTCGATCCTGCTCCCGCAACTTAGGGTAGCCCACCTCCCGTCATTCATACAACACTGCCACGTAGACTGTAAAGTCTTCGATAAAAGTGGTCATATTAATGCAGGCTGCTCAAAAGGATTACATAGCCTTTAGTGATTACAGGAAGGGCAAACTGCTTAGAGACTTCAAATCCTTCGGATTGGCTTCCAATCCAGCAAGTGGCCCAGGTAGGTCACCTTAGTCTTTCCTCCAAAAAAAAACATTTCACCAAACTAATCGAGAGATTCCACTTATCACACGTAACCATTAATTGCTCCACTTTTTCACACAACCGGTTCCACGAAGTAGCCGTCACAAGAATATCATCGATGTAAGGCCGCCGCCCACAAACCGACATTTTGGCCAGGGTCATCGTCCGTAATAACGTCACCGACCAGGGCGGGATCCTGGTCTGCTTTGATCTTGAAATGCCCGTACAATGTTATCCATTAGTCACTGATATATCTGCGGGGCATTTTGGAGGCCAGACGGCATCCGGTTCTACTCGAACAACCCGAAGGGTGTGGCAAACGCAGAAATCTCCCGCGCATGGTCAACCATATAAATTACCCAAAATCCACTAGCCATATCCAGCGAGCAATACCACAAAGCTTTATCCTGGTCCTCCAGTAAAACATTAATCAACGGCATCGGGTAGATTACCAACTTAGTTAGCCGGGTTACCAGCCGGTAGTCAATACACAACCGTATGTCCAACCCGTTCTTCTAATGTTGACCACGATGGTGGAGGCCCATGGCGAGGTGGATGGCAGAATGATCTTGATGGCAAGCCGTCCTTTGATGCGTTCCGACAATTTTTCCCGATACAGAGGAGCAACCCTTCGGCACCTTTGTGCAACCGGTTCGCATTGCCCACATCGATGTCGCACACCGCCTCATGTGCAGCTGGGGAAGCGCGTTACCCTGAACGATCAACAAATGTCTCTTTTTCCATTTGATCTCCATCAATCTACTGATCTCTTCTGGGGTGTTCACGTCTGGGCCACCCCCTTGTAAATCCTCCATAGTGACCGCTGGAGGCCAGGGAGTCACCTCAGGTAACACTGCCATCTTGTCCTCCATACCTTCGACATACAGGTCGCCTCCTTCGCGAATACAGACCTGGTTGGCCTCAGTTTCGCCTCCCGGTCAATCCTTTGTCTTCTATAGAAGGGGCCCCAGCTGAGTCAGCGGCACCTTCCACTTCCAATGTTCTAACAATATCATCCGATAAGGTTTCCATCCAGCTACACCCAGGTTGACCTGGTTCCCCGTCCAAGTCGGTTTCGGCTTATTCCAAATATGGGTAAGGATTCCCCCCGTCCAGGCCAGCTTCGGCTAGTTCCAAATCATCCTCCTGACATGGCTGGCTAGCATCGGACGTGGTTGGATCCGTTACCCCGGCCTCGTCGTCAGTCTGCTCTCTACTTGTGGACGGCGTAGGTAGGACTAATTTAGCAACTACTGGTACAGGTATTTTGTAATGGGGTACCATTACATAAGTGATATTTGAATAGAAATATCACAGTTCAATTTCAGTCGTAATACCTGAAATTGTGAATATTGGATTATAAGTTGTCATAATCCACCTTTGAGAACAGATTCTGATATAATTGAATCTGACAAGTCATCTAATGATAAAAATATCATTAGATCAGTTTTATACTACATGTTACTATGATTAGTCTAGGTCTAATTATACTAGTTAGCTCTTAACCAACCATAAATATATTCACTCTTAAACTTACCTTCTAGCACTCACATCTCTTAAGTGTATATATATTAATATATATATACTTAATAGGTAGTTAATTAATATATTATTACTTTTCTATCTAAGTTTATCTAAGGTAAACTAAGGAGGACCAAATTACATTTGGTCCTACACAATTTGCACGCTTCCTCATTGCAACTAACAGTGTAAGCCGCGTAACAGCAGCCCTGTTACACCTGGTAGCACTTCGTGGTCCGTCCAAACGACCACTTTTGACACGTTCCGCTAGTTAACTAGCAGATCGAAGGTTTAAGAGCCACTAGCTGTCATGGCAACAGCCAGTGAACGTGAGCGTGAGCGCCAGCTCGCGCACGACCTAGTTATGGAAAACTTTCCTAACTGGCCACCGAGTGCTTTGGTTACATTGACCGAGATGATTCGGACCATAGGGCCCGAAATCATCACTCTCCTCCGTGGCAAATCCTCGGAGGATGCCTTAGAAACGGTTACCCGTTTCAAGAAACTATATGTCGACCCTCAGGTGCGTCATGCTCTGTTGCGCTCTCAGCCGGCGACAGCAACAGCAGCGCCCGCATCTAGTGCGAGCGTTGAAGTAGTAAAGGCACGGATTCCGCCCTTTACTGGCGAAGGGGGCGAACCTCTTCGAAGGTGGTTCGCAGAGGTAGAGGATGCTATCACTGCGCAGAAGATTGTGGACCCGCGTTCACAAGCTTATTTCGCCACCACATGCCTAGGCGGTCGCGCCAGGGCATGGGCGATGAGCCGCAGATCCACTGACGGAACTGCGTTTCTGACGTATCAGTCTTTAAAAGCTGAGCTAAAGCTCAACTTTGAAGCTCCAGAAATGGAACTTAGCTGCCGTGAAGAGTTCATGGAACTCAGGCAGGGCAAGTTGAGCCTACATGCGTACGCTCAGAAAATACAATATTTATTGTCAAATATTGTATATGAACCGGTGCCTCCTGCCATGCAGGTCACCGCCTTCATGAAGGGACTGAATGACGGTCCCATCAAGCAGAGTCTTTACCGGGTTCCCCCAAAGACTCTGAGCGATGCTATAGACCAAAGCATCCGGGAGGAGTTCAGCATGCGTCGCTCAGCAGCGCATGCTGGGGTTAGTCGGAAAGCGCAAGCGCCTTTCGACTTTAGCATGCCGCCAATACAGCATGTTAATAATAATAACCAAAACTTCCAATCGAGACGAAGTTCACACTTCGTTCCGAGACACCCTAATCCGCGTCATAATGCGGGCGGAGGAGGTCCAGAACCTATGGATCTATCAGTTGCGGTCGCCTCGACACCGAGGCAACCGAAGAACAAGAAGTTCCTTCGCTGCAATCGATGCGCGAAAATGGGCCATTACGCCCATGAATGTATGGCGCCGCGTCCGGCACCACGCAGTCAGCGAACTGGACAGTCTGCTGGCAAGCGACATCAACAGGGGCAACCCTCTGTTGATGCAAAAAACGTGAACAACCAGTAGGGGCGGGGTGCCCTACTGGACGGGTTATCTCACATGCCGACATCGGGCATGTGAGGATAATAGCCCCAGACGGGACTATGTCCTGTCAACGTGTGCAGGGTGAAGAGAAACCTCTCATCACCCTTGAAGTTAGGCCACATGGAAACGATGTCCCCATGCGTGCTCTGTTTGACACAGGAGCGTCAAACAATTTCGTTAGAACTGAGGTACTAACGTCGTTGAACTTCGAGGAGATTGAATCTCCAAGAAGCATGCTATCAGTCCGGTTAGCAACAGGTGCAACCGTGACTATACCGAAGCGTGTTATTCGAACACGCCTCGAGTTAGACGAACTATCGTTCGAGGATGAATACATCGTCCTCGATCTTGATGACAAGTTCGATGTCATCTTGGGCATCCCTTGGATGTCCAAGCATCAACCAACGATCGACTGGGTTAACCTGTCGATCGACTGCGGCGGTCTCACAGGATCTGATCACTCTGTGAGTAATCCGGCTGTATCTCATGATACAACCGCAGTGTCAGATAGTCTGGTGGATAGCGATGGCACCACCAGATCTAATCCGACTAGATCAGCGGATAGTACACCCGCTGATCAGTGTCCAGAGGGACGCGAACGCGCGACGAACGAGTCGTTGCGTGTCACTAATGTGTGCAACACGGGCGCAAAGCACTCCCGTGTTGAAGTTACTACTACAACCGATGACGGTCGTGGTATAGAGAATGCGCACGCGGTGGGAAACACCCACCGTGAAAAGAATGAAACCGTCACGGAAGCAAATGACTTCCGTGTCGAAAATAAAGAACTCACGACTAAGAACAGTCGAGAGTGCATGAACAACATGGTAGACAGTGGTCACCATGAAGAGAAGGCCTTGTGCACGAGTGATGATCACCGTGCCACAGATCGGACAAGTGCGTCTGATCTAACAGCTGTGTCCGTCGAGACGATCAACGTCCTGACGCAGACAGAGACCGGATTAGCTACCCAGTCTCTCACACTTGACAACCCTCCGAACCTAGTTCAGAGATGATGGCCCTTCCAGCCTTAAGCTGGAAGAAGTTCGTAAAGAACTTGCGAAATGATCAGATCGAACAGATCTGCGTCATTGTCGCATCTGATGAGGTTGTGAATATTCGCGAGCGAATATCCACTTTACAATTAGAACCCAAAGGGAACGAACTCGTTCCCAACGGGAAGAACGCTGAGAACGAACTCGTTCCCAGTGAACAAACCAAAGTCCAGCGCTTTGAAGCGCAGAGCTGGGAGTCGCTTAAGGCGACTTCTCCGTACTACGAAGTACTTTGGGAATACGCTGACGTATTCCCAGAAGAAGTACCTTGTGAGCTCCCCAAGGATAAGGGAACGAGACACGAAATTGATCTCGTCCCCGGCACGAAGTACTGCGTCACGCGGCAATGGCCATTGCCGCGCGATCAAGTTAAAGCCATCGATGAGTTCTTCGAAACTCGTCGTAAGGCTGGACATGTGCGAGAGTCTACCACTCCGCACTCCAGCCCCACCTTCTGTGTTAAGAAGTCCACTGGTGGGTGGAGAATCGTTCATGCTTTCAATAAGCTGAACGCAGCAACAGTACCGGCGCAAACGCCGATACAGAGAAAGGATGTCATAATAGATGGCATGAGCGGGAGCACCGTTTTCAGTGCTCTCGACTTAAGGGATGGTTTCTACCAAATCCTTATGCGTGAGAAAGATATCCCTCTCACGGCTGTAAGCACCCCAAGCGGTATGCTTTGGGAGTGGCTTGTGATGCCACAGGGGCTTCGAAATGCCCCTGCCACCTTCAACAGATGCGTCACACATCTATTGCGCCCGGTGCGAGAATTCGCACCGAGCTACTTTGACGATGTGTTCATCCATAGCAAGGCTGAACATGGCAAAACTGATGTAGATATTCATAAAGAACATTACGTCAGGTGTTAGAGCTTATGCGCAAGCACAAGCTCTATGCGAACTTAAAGAAGTGCACCTTTGGTGCACCAGAGATACCCGTTCTTGGCTGCTTTGTAGGCAAGAATGGAGTACGCCCCGATCCAGAAAAGATCAGGGTGATCGTTGAATGGCCTCCGCCAACTAACGTTAAGGAACTTCGAAAGTTCCTCGGACTGGCGACATACTTGCACAAATATTCGTGCAACTATGCCGGTCTGATCCGACCTCTTTCTCAATTATTAAAGAAAGATATCGAATGGCACTGGAATACCCAGTGCCAAGATGCGTTTGATGCAGTCAAGCGTAGCTTGACTGAGGCTCCCGTTTTGGCAATCGCCGACAACGAGCGACCGTTCCACGTCGTTTGCGACGCGAGCGATTTCGCCATAGGCTGCGCCCTGATGCAACGTGATCACGATGATCGTGATCGCGTGATTTATTACCAATCGCGTCAGCTGCGCCCAGCCGAACGCAACTATCCGGTGCATGACAAGGAACTCCTTGCCATGAAGTACGCACTGGCGAAGTTTAGGATCTATCTATTAGGAGATAGACCCTTCGTGGTTTACACGGACAATGCGTCGCTACGCACGGCCGTGAATTCGCCGCACATCTCTCAAAGAATGGCACGTTGGCTGTCATTCTTTGCGGAATACAACTTTACGGTTGAGTATAAACCGGGAAAGCTGAACGTGGTAGCGGATGCGCTATCACGACGCCCCGATTACGAGACGAAACCGTCCGTAATCGAAGCAACCAGTGCAAACGCAATACGTTGCACTGCTCTGTCGTCGCCGCTTGTGCGACAAGTACGTCAAGCGTACGAAACGGACGAGGAAACTCGCCTACTGATCGATTACTTAAGTGATCAATCTGATCGGAAGCACAAGGAACTTCCAGAGTTCCTTCGCGCATGCGTGCATCGTTATCAATTGCACGATGGTCTGTTGCTTTACAGCACAGACCAAGATGATGTTAACCGCATTGTCGTTCCAAACGACGATGACCTCAAACATCAAATTTTGTTTGAGTACCATGATGCACCGATTTCGGGGCATCAAGGTCGAGAGAAGACGTATGCTTCTCTCGCACGCGATTTCTACTGGCGTAACCAATATAAATGGGTACGTAAGTACGTCCGCGCTTGCGAGATATGCCAGCGCGTCAAGCCCGCACAGTCCGCGCAGGCTCCCCTCCAATCTCTGCCAGTTCCGACAGAGTGTTGGAAGTCCATTTCCATGGATTTTATCTTTGGTCTTCCGGCTGATCACAGTCGGAAAACAGGCATTGTGGTCTTTGTAGACCGTTTCAGTAAGATGGTTCATCTTGCTGCAGTGTCAGCGAATGTCACCGCTGCGCAAACGGCGCGGATATTCGTTGACACGGTATTCCGTTTACACGGAATGCCGGAAAACATAGTCTCGGATCGTGATCCAAGATTTACAGGACGTTTCTGGCAAGAAACGTTCTCGTTATTGGGCACGCAGTTGAAAATGTCAACCGCGGACCATCCGGAAACGGATGGGCAGACTGAGCGCGTTAACCGCGTTCTCGGCGACATGCTGCGTTCTTACGCACATGCCTTCGAGCAGTGGAGTAATTACTTACCACTCACTGAGTTTGCAATAAACAACTCGGTGCATGCTTCTACCAAGCACACACCGTTTTACGTGAATGCCTTACGGCATCCACGAACCCCGGCTTTACTTGGCGGTACGCCAAATTTAAGTGGGGGAGGGACCCGCTCAAATTCTAAGCGAGTCGATGCACAAGCTGCAGCTGCAACTTGTGAAGAAACTGATGAGTCTTCTACTGTTACCACAGAAGAAACTCAAGCAGTTTCGGAAACCGAAACCGCTTATGCGGAATATGTGTCGGCAGCAATGGCTGCTGACACTGAAAACAGCCCATCCACTGCCAACAAAGCAGTAGATGAATTCGTATTACAGCGTCAAGCTGTAATACGCTATGTGAAAGACGCGCTTGCTTCCGCTTTTGATAAGCAGAAGCAGAATGCAGACAAAAATAGACGGAAGAACACAAATTCTTTTGAAAAAGGTGAATTAGTTATGTTATCTACAACTAATCTACCTACACATGCAATAAGCAACTTCCCTACACGGAAGTTGCTCCTTAAATTCATTGGGCCCTTTAAGGTCCAAGGTGTTAAAGGGAATGCCTATACCTTAGACATTCCCGCGGCCATGCGCCTCCACCAAACGTTTTACGTTGGGAGGCTCAAACCATACCGATCGTCTACGTCTTCGGACGAGACGCATCGCCACGGCGAATGCCGTGCTTCTTCAAGTCTCCCAAGAGAGACTTGTAGTCGGCCTCCAACCGCTGGTGAGAAGCCTGGAGAGCCTGGAGAGTTTCCACCTCCGACTTTAGACGATCAACGTCAAGCATTAGAAGATCACTCTTCTTCTGCATCACGACTTGCGCATCGAGAATCTCACGAATCTCGTCCCGATGATAACGATACGTTTTCATCGAGTGGCACATGTCCTCGCTCAAAGCGTCACAGTGCTTCTCAAGGTTGCGGAGCTGATGACCATGCGCCGCAACAACAACGCCGAGGGAATTATCAGCCCCCGCCGCCCCTGATTGACAGTCAGGGGAACAAGCGCTACATTCTCGAGCGCTTGCTTTCGAAGCGCTCGGTTCCCTATAAGAAGGGGCAGCGTACCGAGTACTTGGTGCGTTGGCGTGGATATTCCCAAGAGTTCGACTCTTGGGAACCGATCGAGGTGTTGAGGGCGGATTCCCCTGACCTCCTGCGTGAGTTCGAGAAGGATACTTCTCCTCGAACTCAAAAGAAGCGTCAACACTAAGTGTTGATGAGGGCGGCACGCCCACACTAGGTGCTGGTGCCTGCGAAGCAGCGATAGCAGCTTCCGATGCCTTAAGAGCGTCGATAAGGCACTTAACCTCAGCGGGTACTGAGAAACCTCGGTATCCTCTCAGCTCCTTTTCGGTTAGACGAGGAGCTCCAGGGGGACAACACGGACACCTCATGTTCGAAGGAACCCCACAAGAGAAACCCTCTTTGATGCAAGTGAAATGGATATACTCCATTTTACCTGAGCGTGAGTACTTTAAGAAGCGCTCGCGGTTTGCGTGAACCTTCTTCACATACTCATCGGGACCTTTGTTGTAATTGTCAACAAAGGCATTCCAACTCTGAGTAAGGGCGTCTTTGTCGTCCTTATTCTTTTGCGACCCTTTCCGGTTCGTGAAATAACGAGCTTGGAAGAAAAGGTCGATGAAGTACCGACGTCTATCGTCAGTACTACGATCAAAATGACGATTGCGAAGGTCCTCGCATTCGTCAAGCGCATTAATGTCAAACAGTGGATATTGACAATCACGTTTGACATGCCCACCACTACCATGGGCAAGCGTCCATCCTGGGGTCCAAAACCCCACTTCGTAAGGAACATGACGTTCCACACGACACAGTGAATCGGAAGCAGTGTAAGCCGCTTCCGCACGATGTTTCTTGGCAGGTAGAGCACCACCTGTCACCTCAAAGTCGTCTTCGCTACGACCTGGCGAATGACGAGGTCCAGGAGGAGCCCTACGTTCCTCATGCCACCGCCTCATCGAATTGTCGCTGTCGTAATCGACGGCGTCAGAAGCCACTTCGCCATCACTTAACGGCGAAGCGGTCCTGGTGGTCTTAACCCCACTAGAGTTGACGGGGACGGCATCGTCCTCGCCCTCATGCTCGGAGTCGGATGACTCTCCGAAGAGGTCGTTAAACTTCTTCTTTGACACCCGCCTTGCGGCAGGTGGAGACGCGGAAAACGCTGCATTCGCGACGTCTCCCCGCCCTCGCTTAGACACTGCCTCCACAGCGTCTGCCACGAGAGACAAGCGGTCTTTTGAATTTGCGTTGCGCCTCGACGCTACGTTCGAAGC
>MIQA02019444.1:0-14996 GCA_001887855.2 Sclerospora graminicola
TCGTGATACCTGAAATTGTGAATATTGGATTATAAGTTGTCATAATCCACCCTTGAGAACAGATTCTGATATAATTGAATCTGACAAGTCATCTAATGATAAAAATATCATTAGATCAGTTTTATACTACATGTTACTATGATTAGTCTAGGTCTTATTATACTAGTTAGCTCTTAACCACTCATAAATATATTCACTCTTAAACTTACCTTCTAGCACTCACGTCTTAAGTGTATATATATTAATATATATATACTTAATCGATAATTAGTTAATACATTAATTACTTATCTACCTAGGTTTATTTAAAGTAAACTAAGGAGGACCAAATTACATTTGGTCCTACACAATTTGCACGCTTCCTCATTGCAAACTTACAGTGTAAGCCGCGTAACAGCAGCCCTGTTACACCTGGTAGCACTTCGTGGTCCGTCCAAACGACCACTTTTGACACGTTCCGCTAGTTAACTAGCAGATCGAAGGTTTAAGAGCCACTAGCTGTCATGGCAACAGCCAGTGAACGTGAGCGTGAGCGCCAGCTCGCGCACGACCTAGTTACGGAAAACTTCCCTAACTGGCCACCGAGTGCTCCGGTCACATTGACCGAGATGATTAGGACCATAGGACCCGAAATCATCACTCTCCTCCGTGGCAAATCCTCGGAGGATGCCCTAGAAACGGTTACCCGTTTCAAAAAACTGTATGTCGACCCTCAGGTGCGTCATGCTCTGTTGCGCTCCCAGCCGGCGGCAGCAACAGCAGCGCCCGCATCTAGTGCGAGCGTTGAAGTAGTAAAGGCACGGATTCCGCCCTTTACTGGCGAAGGGGGCGAACCTCTTCGTAGGTGGTTCGCAGAGGTAGAGGATGCCCTCACTGCGCAGAAGATTGTGGACCCGCGTTCACAAGCTTATTTCGCCACCACATGCCTAGGCGGTCGCGCCAGGGCATGGGCGATGAGCCGCAGATCCACTGATGGAACTGCGTTCCTGACGTATCAGGATCTAAAAGCTGAGCTAAAGCACAACTTTGAAGCTCCAGAAATGGAGCTTAGCTGCCGCGAAGAGTTCATGGAACTCAGGCAGGGCAAGCTGAGCCTACATGCGTACGCTCAGAAAATACAATATTTATTGTCAAATATTGTATATGAACCGGTGCCTCCTGCCATGCAGGTCACCGCCTTCATGAAGGGACTGAATGACGGTCCCATCAAGCAGAGTCTTTACCGGGTTCCCCCAAAGACTCTGAGCGATGCTATAGACCAAAGCATCCGGGAGGAGTTCAGCATGCGTCGCTCAGCAGCGCATGCTGGGGTTAGTCGGAAAGCGCAAGCGCCTTTCGACTTTAACATGCCGCCAACGCAGCATGTTAATAATAACAATAACCAAAACTTCCAATCGAGACGAAGTTCACACTTCGTCCCGAGACACCCGAATCCGCGTCACAATGCGAGCGGAGGAGGTCCAGAACCTATGGATCTCTCAGTTGCGGTCGCCTCGACTCCGAGGCAACCGAAAAACAAGAAGTTCCTTCGCTGCAATCGATGCGCGAAAATGGGCCATTACGCCCATGAATGTATGGCGCCGCGTCCGGCACCACGCAGTCAGCGGACTGGACAGTCTGCTGGCAAGCGACATCAACAGGGGCAACCCTCTGTTGATGCAAAAAACGTCAACAACCAGTAGGGGCGGGGTGCCCTACTGGACGGGTTATCTCACATGCCGACATCGGGCATGTGAGGATAATAGCCCCAGACGGGACTATGTCCTGTCAACGTGTGCAGGGTGAAGAGAAACCTCTCATCACCCTTGAAGTTAGGCCACATGGAAACGATGTCCCCATGCGTGCTCTGTTTGACACAGGAGCGTCAAATAATTTCGTTAGAACTGAGGTACTAACGTCGTTGAACTTCGAGGAGATTGAATCTCCAAGAAGCATGTTGTCAGTCCGGTTAGCAACAGGTGCAACCGTGACTATACCGAAGCGTGTAATTCGAACACGCCTCGAGTTAGACGAACTATCGTTCGAGGATGAATACATCGTCCTCGATCTTGACGACAAGTTCGATGTCATCTTGGGCATCCCTTGGATGTCCAAGCATCAACCAACGATCGACTGGGTTAACCTGTCGATCGACTGCGGCGGTCTCACAGGATCTGATCACCCTGTGAGTAATCCGGCTGTATCTCATGATACAACCGCAGTGTCAGACAGTCTGGTGGATAGCGATGGCACCACCAGACCTGATCCGACTAGATCAGCGGATAGTACACCCGCTGATCAGAGTCCAGAGGGACGCGAACGCGCGACGAACGAGTCGTTGCGTGTCACTAATGTGTGCAACACGGGCGCAAAGCACTCCCGTGTTGAAGTTACTACTACAACCGATGACGGTCGTGGTATAGAGAATGCGCACGCGGTGGGAAACACCCACCGTGAAAAGAATGAAACCGTCACGGAAGCAAATGACTTCCGTGTCGAAAATAAAGAACTCACGACTAAGAGCAGTCGAGAGTGCATGAACACCATGGTAGACAGTGGTCACCATGAAGAGAAGGCCTTGTGCACGAGTGATGATCACCGTGCCACAGATCGGACAAGTGCGTCTGATCTAGCAGCTGTGTCCGTCGAGACGATCAACGTCCTGACGCAGACAGAGACCGGATTAGCTACCCAGTCTCTCACACTTGACAACCCTCCGAACCTAAGTTCAGAGATGATGGCCCTTCCAGCCTTGAGCTGGAAGAAGTTCGTAAAGAACTTGCGAAATGATCAGATCGAACAGATCTGCGTCATTGTCGCATCTGATGAGGTTGTGGATATTCGCGAGCGAATATCCACTTTACAATTAGAACCCATCGGGAACGAACTCGTTCCCAACGGAAAGAACGCTGAGAACGAACTCGTTCCCAGTGATCAAACCAAAGTTCAGCGCTTTGAAGCGCAGAGCTGGGAGTCGCTTAAGGCGACTTCTCCGTACTACGAAGTACTTTGGGAATACGCTGACGTATTCCCAGAAGAAGTACCTTGTGAGCTCCCCAAGGATAAGGGAACGAGACACGAAATTGATCTCGTCCCCGGCACGAAGTACTGTGTCACGCGGCAATGGCCATTGCCGCGCGATCAAGTCAAAGCCATCGATGAGTTCTTCGAAACTCGTCGTAAGGCGGGACATGTGCGGGAGTCTACCTCTCCGCACTCCAGCCCCACCTTCTGTGTTAAGAAGTCCACTGGTGGGTGGAGAATCGTTCATGCTTTCAATAAGCTGAACGCAGCAACGGTACCGGCGCAAACGCCGATACCGAGAAAGGATGTCATCATAGATGGCATGAGCGGGAGCACCGTTTTCAGTGCTCTCGACTTAAGGGATGGTTTCTACCAAATCCTTATGCGTGAGAAGGATATTCCTCTCACGGCTGTAAGCACCCCAAGCGGTATGCTTTGGGAGTGGCTTGTGATGCCACAGGGGCTTCGAAATGCCCCTGCCACCTTCAACAGATGCGTCACACATCTATTGCGCCCGGTGCGAGAATTCGCGCCGAGCTACTTTGATGATGTGTTCATCCATAGCAAGGCTGAACATGGCAAAACTGATGTAGACATTCATAAAGAACATCTACGTCAGGTGTTAGAGCTTATGCGCAAGCACAAGCTCTATGCAAACTTAAAGAAGTGCACCTTTGGTGCACCTGAGATACCCGTTCTTGGCTGCTTTGTAGGCAAGAATGGAGTGCGCCCCGATCCAGAAAAGATCAGGGTGATCGTTGAATGGCCTCCGCCAACTAACGTTAAGGAACTTCGAAAGTTCCTCGGGCTGGCGACATATTTGCACAAATATTCGTGCAACTATGCCGGTCTGATCCGACCTCTTTCTCAATTATTAAAGAAAGATGTCGAATGGCGCTGGAATACCCAGTGCCAAGATGCGTTTGATGCAGTCAAGCGTAGCTTGACTGAGGCTCCCGTTTTGGCAATCGCCGACAACGAGCGACCGTTCCACGTCGTTTGCGACGCGAGCGATTTCGCCATCGGCTGCGCCCTGATGCAGCGTGATCACGATGATCGTGATCGCGTGATTTATTACCAATCGCGTCAGCTGCACCCAGCCGAGCGCAACTATCCGGTGCATGACAAGGAACTCCTTGCCATGAAGTATGCACTGGCGAAGTTTAGGATCTATCTCTTAGGAGATAGACCCTTCGTGGTTTACACGGACCATGCGTCGCTACGCACGGCCGTGAATTCACCGCACATCTCTCAAAGAATGGCACGTTGGCTGTCATTCTTTGCGGAATACAACTTCACGGTTGAGTATAAACCGGGAAAGCTGAACGTGGTAGCGGATGCGCTATCACGACGCCCCGATTACGAGACGAAACCGTCCGTAATCGAAGCAACCAGTGCAAACGCAATACGTTGCACTGCTCTGTCGTCGTCGCTTGTGCGACAAGTACGTCAAGCGTACGAAACAGACGAGGAAACTCGCCTACTGATCGATTACTTAAGTGATCAATCAGATCGGAAGCGCAAGGAACTTCCAGAGTTCCTTCGCGCATGCGTGCATCGTTATCAATTGCACGATGGTCTGTTGCTTTATAGCACAGACCAAGATGATGTTAATCGCATTGTCGTTCCAAACGACGATGACCTCAAACATCAAATTTTGTTTGAGTACCATGATGCACCGATCTCGGGGCATCAAGGTCGAGAGAAGACGTATGCTTCTCTCGCACGCGATTTCTACTGGCGTAACCAATATAAATGGGTACGTAAGTACGTCCGCGCTTGCGAGATATGCCAGCGCGTCAAGCCCGCACAATCCGCGCAGGCTCCCCTCCAATCTCTGCCGGTTCCGACAGAGTGTTGGAAGTCCATTTCCATGGATTTTATCTTTGGTCTTCCGGCTGATCACAGTCGGAAAACAGGCATTGTGGTCTTTGTAGACCGTTTCAGTAAGATGGTTCATCTTGCTGCAGTGTCAGCGAATGTCACCGCTGCGCAAACGGCGCGGATATTCGTTGACACGGTATTCCGTTTACACGGAATGCCGGAAAACATAGTCTCGGACCGTGATCCAAGATTTACAGGACGTTTCTGGCAAGAAACGTTCTCGTTATTGGGTACGCAGTTGAAGATGTCAACCGCGGACCATCCGGAAACGGATGGGCAGACTGAGCGCGTTAACCGCGTTCTCGGCGACATGCTGCGTTCTTACGCGCATGCCTTCGAGCAGTGGAGTGATTACTTACCACTCACTGAGTTTGCTATAAACAACTCGGTGCATGCTTCTACCAAGCACACACCGTTTTACGTGAATGCCTTACGGCATCCACGAACCCCGGCTTTACTTGGCGGTACGCCAAATTTAAGTGGGGGAGGGACCCGCTCAAATTCTAAGCGAGTCGATGCACAAGCTGCAGCTGCAACTTGTGAAGAAACTGATGAGTCTTCTACTGTTACTACAGAAGAAACTCAAGCAGTTTCGGAAACCGAAACCGCTTATGCGGAATATGTGTCGGCAGCAATGGCTGCTGACACTGAAAACAACCCATCCACTGCCAATAAAGCAGTAGATGAATTCGTATTACAACGTCAAGCTGTAATACGCTATGTAAAAGACGCGCTTGCTTCCGCTTTTGACAAGCAGAAGCAGAATGCAGATAAGAATGGACGGAAGAACACAAATTCTTTTGAAAAAGGTGAATTAGTTATGTTATCTACAACTAATCTGCCTACACATGCAATTAGCAACTTCCCTACACGGAAGTTGCTCCCTAAGTTCATTGGGCCCTTTAAGGTCCAAGGTGTTAAGGGAATGCCTATACCTTAGACATTCCCGCGGCCATGCGCCTCCACCCAACGTTTTACGTTGGGAGACTCAAACCATACCGATCGTCTACGTCTTCGGACGAGACGCATCGCCACGGCGAATGCCGTGCTTCTTCAAGTCTCCCAAGAGAGACTTGTAGTCGGCCTCCAACCGCTGGTGGGAAGCCTGGAGAGCCTGGAGAGTTTCCACCTCCGACTTTAGACGATCAACGTCAAGCATCAGAAGATCACTCTTCTTCTGCATCACGACTTGCGCGTCGAGAATCTCACGAATCTCGTCCCGATGATAACGATACGTTTTCATCGAGTGGCACATGTCCTCGCTCAAAGCGTCACAGTGCTTCTCAAGGTTGCGGAGCTGATGACCATGCGCCGCAACAACAACGCCGAGGGAATTATCAGCCCCCGCCGCCCCTGATTGACAGTCAGGGGAACAAGCGCTACATTCTCGAGCGCTTGCTTTCGAAGCGCTCGGTTCCCTATAAGAAGGGGCAGCGTACCGAGTACTTGGTGCGTTGGCTGGGATATTCCCAAGAGTTTGACTCTTGGGAACCGATCGAGGTGTTGAGGGCGGATGCCCCTGACCTCCTGCGTGAGTTCGAGAAGGATACTTCTCCTCGAACTCAAAAGAAGCGTCAACACTAAGTGTTGATGAGGGCGGCACGCCAACACTAGGTGCTGGTGGCTGCGAAGCAGCAGTAGCAGCTTCCGATGCCTTAAGAGCGTCGATAAGGCACTTGACCTTAGCGGGTACTGAGAAACCTCGGTACCCTCTCAGCTCCTTTTCGGTTAGACGAGGAGCTCCCGCGGGGCAACACGGACACCTCATGTTCGAAGGAACCCCGCAAGAGAACCCCTCTTTGATGCAAGTGAAATGGATATACTCCATTTTACCTGAGCGTGAGTACTTTAAGAAGCGCTCGCGGTTTGCGTGAACCTTCTTCACATACTCATCGGGACCTTTGTTGTAATTGTCAACAAAGGCATTCCAACTCTGAGTAAGGGCGTCTTTGTCGTCCTTATTCTTTTGCGACCCTTTCCGGTTCGTGTAGTGACGAGCTTGGAAGAAAAGGTCGATGAAGTACCGACGTCTATCGTCAGTACTACGATCAAAATGACGATTGCGAAGGTCCTCGCAATCGTCAAGCGCATTAATGTCAAACAGTGGATATTGACAATCACGTTTGACATGCCCACCACTACCAAGGGCAAGCGTCCATGCTGGGGTCCAAAACCCCACTTCGTACGGAACATGACGTTCCACACGACACAGTGAATCGGAAGCAGTGTAAGCCGCTTCCGCACGATGTTTCTTGGCAGGTGGAGCACCACCTGTCATCTCAAAGTCGTCTTCGCTACGACCTGGCGAATGACGAGGTCCAGGAGGAGCCCTACGCTCCTCATACCACCGCTTCATTGAGTTGTCGCTGTCGTAATCGACGGCGTCAGAGTCCACTTCGCCATCACTTAACGGCGAAGCAGTTCTAGCGGTCTTAACCCCACTAGAGTTGTGGACAGGGACGATGTCGTCCTCGCCCTCATTCTCGGAGTCAGATGACTCTCTGAAGATGTCATTGGACTTCTTCTTGGACACCCGCCTTGCGGCAGGTGAAGACGCGGAAGACGCTGCATTCGCGACGTCTTCCCGCCCTCGCTTAGACACTGCTTCCACAGCGTCTACTACGAGAGACAAGCGGTCTTTCGAATTTGTCTTGCGCCTCGACGCTACATTCGAAGCGTCGGCATTCGACGACACCTCCGCACGCGATGCAGAGGTGATGTCCGTTTCCAGAGTACCGGCAGTGCCCGTAAGAGCGCCGCTGCGTTTGCTGACCATTAGATTACTTTTGGTCAAGATGAGTTATAACTGAATATCGTTATGACCAACAAGTGCCACCACTCGATTGGCCAATATTACAATATATTATTGGCCAACCAGCTTGAGTGGGGGGTGATGTAATGGGGTACCATTACATAAGTGATATTTGAATAGAAATATCACAGTTCAATTTCAGTCGTAATACCTGAAATTGTGAATATTGGATTATAAGTTGTCATAATCCACCTTTGAGAACAGATTCTGATATAATCGAATCTAACAAGTCATCTAATGATAAAAATATCATTAGATCAGTTTTATACTACATGTTACTATGATTAGTCTAGGTCTAATTATACTAGTTAGCTCTTAACCAACCATAAATATATTCACTCTTAAACTTACCTTCTAGCACTCACGTCTCTTAAGTGTATATATATTAATATATATATACTTAATTGGTAGTTAATTAATATATTATTACTTTTCTATCTAAGTTTATCTAAGGTAAACTAAGGAGGACCAAATTACATTTGGTCCTACACAATTTGCACGCTTCCTCATTGCAAACTAACAGTGTAAGCCGCGTAACAGCAGCCCTGTTACAGTAAATGGTTGCGTATACATCATTTCCCATTATTAAGATTGCCTTGCGAGTCACTGGATAGCCCTGCTGCTGCTGCATGCCAATAATCCAACCATGGATGTCGGTCTCAATGCCATGCTCAAGCTTTGGAGACAGCCCACGTCGCTGTAGCTCGACTCCTTCTCGGCGCCGATTTGCGCGGTGAATTAATGTCTTTTCGGGTATGTTGTATGACTTGACATAAATCTGCCGTCGCCTAACACCATGATCATGCTCGAGTAGAGCTTTTTGCATGTCTTCTTCCGTCCATCACTTCTTTCCCGCCATTCTTGCTTTGGCGCTTTCGGTCGGCAGGAAGCTGCTGTAAATTTCAATCAGCCAATAAGATCCTTTATCACTTGTTTCTTGAACATATTTGGCTAGGACCAATGAGACGGCAATTTTCCGATGTCGGTAATAAACTGCTGTTTTTCGTTAGGCTTTCTGTGTTCAAGAATTTCATTATCGGCTATCATGTCACCGCAACCTAACGGACAGCCAGGCTTTTTTTTAATTGGGGTAGTCTATGAAAGATCACAAGTAAAAAAAACTCTTCTTAGCGCTAAGTGCGTGTTTCTAGTGAGGAAGCACCAACCAGGAGCTCTTCATGATCCCTCCAGTTGATAGTGTGTGTTTAATCTCGTATGACACGTCAGCTAACTCTTCCTCTTTCTTCGGATCAACTTTAGCGTCCACTTTCTTGAGTTGCTGCTTAACATCACGCAGCTCATCGTTTAGACGTCGAATTTTATTCTCTTCCTGGTTGTGCGCGAGAAAATGAGATCAAGCTGTCGCTTGCGCTGCTTTACATACAAAATGTTAACTATGAAGTGCTCGGATGAAGAAGTGACAGGTACAGCAGATGCTGGTGTTGAAGGAGCGCTTGGAACAGCTTTGGTTTCAGTCTTGATCATAACAGTAGCAGTTGGAATAGATGCTCCAGTGACATTCAGTCCCCCTGTAGAAGATATGGCGGTCTGACTGGACTATCGAGACCTAGTTTTCTAGTATACCTCTTGCCTTTTTGTCTCGATGTTCGGTCAGCAATCGTGTTAACTCGTAGTATCGGTATTTATTTAATATCTTCCATAGACCAGAGTGCACCTGTTGCGATTGGATTGGAGCTGTTCCACAATCACGACCCACCTATATGGCTTCTTTCCTACGAGCAGACGAAAGAGCGTAACTTGAATGGCATCGTAACTCTTTGTACAAGTGCAGTATTAGAATACACTAAATAAAGCTTACTTACTTACAGTGTGAATCACCGTGTTTTGTGTGTCGTTTGTACCCAGATTTGTGAATCTCAACTTATATTCATTGGCCAATCAGCCTCCGTTTTAAGAGTCGAAAAGATTTGACACCCGTCTAACTTGATTGAGAGAGGACAGTCAAATCTATAAGACTTTTGCGGTAGTTCATCACCGTCTTTTTCAGAACATGTACCGGTACCGGTATCTGGTTATGTTTTTTGTAAGGCTACAGTATAGTACTTACCCACATAAAGCGCTTGATCGTGACGCTATTCTATAATTCTTACGCGAAACTTCTCGACAACTATATGAAAGTCTACCAATAGTTTTAGAAAATCACTTTGACTAACATGCTGTTTCTTGATTAAATCCTAAAATTCCACATCGTTGCCATTCATCGTCAATTATTTAATCCTTAAGCCCATCCCCAGTGTTATAATAGTCGTCGTCTGTTGGAACTTCCAGCAGAACAGCCGGATTCAGCTGCTCGCTAATGGATTGGCCTTGTATTATTGGTCGCTAGCCCCCGTCATCTAAGAATTAATGTTTATTAGAGCTTCGGTGGTAGTAGTCAGTAACCGGTTGGTTACCCCCGTGCATTCGGTTATTATCCGTATAACATAAGAATTAACCGCGCAGCTGTGAAGATGGTAGATAAAAAGAACATTAATGAGATACTGACCTGATACGTATCTATATGTTCAGAATTTAATCTCTTCCGCAGGAGAGACGAGCCTCATCTGTACTCAGCAAAGTCCTAATTAGCTCACACAATTCGTAATTCATAAAGGTAAGTCCTTGTCGCTATGGCTCCGTCGAGAATGCGCTATCAGCGAACAGAAGAAGACCAGGACGCGGAATCTCGTGCACGTTGGGACAGCCTTTTCGTTGAAGAAGATAGACGACAACGCGCCTTGAGAAGGGTGGAGATAACGTACCAAGACTCTGATGATGAGTTGGCTTCTCCATCTCCTGCGTATGATCGATTTTTGCGTATCCAAGGACCTGATCGAATACTACGCATGTGCAACTTTTCACCTTTGGAGTTCGAGCGATTGTGGAATACTGTGGAGTCTTATGTAATGTCCAAGTGGAACATTGGAAGGAGAAAGAAGAGTACCCATCCACCTAAAGATATTTTCCCCATGTCTCTAGGTGCCCTAAAGTTGTGTGGCTCTTGGGATAGGATTAGCTCGCTATTTGACATGGATGCCTCTCCGCTCCAGAAGATGGTAAAGAAATTCTTAGCTATGCTAAAATCTTTCTTGTATGTAACGTTTGTAGAGAATGAAAATACGCGCTGGATGATGCAAAAACTTCTCCGAAGTGGCAACACCTTCTCCAACTTCCCTTGCGCAAGATACGCTACAGATGTAACGTTCCAGCAAGCTGACAAACCGACAGGCAGTTTCAACGACTCCAAGACGTTTTATAGTGGAAAACACCATTTGTATGGGCTGAAAATCGAGGTTTCTGTGCTACCATCCGGTACTGCAATCAGCTGCACAGAGTATGAGTGACAATTTTTAGAGGAAACACCGTCTTTCATAGATCGGCTATGCAAAAGAAACCGGAAGAAGCTGAACTAAATGATGATGGTCCGTTGGTGGAGTTGTTTCCACACGATTAGGCAATTCTTGTCGATAAAGGGTACCAAGGATTAGCTGACGAATTTCGCGCTGTCCATCCGAAGAAGAAGACTCCACGCGGACCGCAGCTAACACTTCAAAATCACGGATGAACAATAACATATCACACGATAGAGTTATAGTGGAAAATTTCTTCGGGCGGATGAAAACTTTGTGGGGGGTAATTTCTCATAAATGGGTCTAGGACAGGCAAAGCTATAACATGTTTTTTGGAATATGCCTGGCACTAACAAACTACAGTGTTCGTTGTTGTCCATTGCGACGTGAAGATGGATTAACATCGCTACATCTCACGTCTCCAGCAAATTGGAGCTGACATCGAGGCTTCAGCGATGGAAAAACGCAGGGTATATAAAAACAAGAGACTTGCCCGCCTGCAATTGTGTCCCCGTCTAGCGAATCGCGCGAGACTAATCGCCGGCGACAACATTCGTCAATCCAGTATCAACATGAATATCCTGGGAAGTCCTAGTAGTACCGAGTTCGGATCTCCATAAGATTAAGCACCTGCATCTTCAAGGGCTTATTGATAGATCCAAAGTCAGTCGATCCAGTTATATCCAATGCATCCGTTCTATAAACACCAGTTGTGTTTCATAACTGAAGCGATTGCGGTGTACGCTTTAACAATACACTGATGTGGTGATTGCCCTAGGTCTCCAGTCGAAATTAATCTTATGTAATTTGCAAAATAATTAGTAGTGTGGTAGGCATCTTCGAAGTCATCAGCCGCATCATGAATTTTCATTCTACGCCATGTCGCACAAGAAAGATAATGATTGGCGACGAGATGTTACCGATGGCAACATGATCTTTTCTTGTAGTGCTCAGTCGCACACGAGAAATAATGATTGGTGACGATGTTTCACGAATTTGCCGATGTGTCTGCTTAATTTTCTCATTTGAGTTTAGTCGCACAAGAAAATTTGATTCAGGAGAAGCATGTATTTAATGATAGTGGCATTATTGTTTTAGTCTTAGTGCCGGTTAAAACATGAGCTTTTTTTCTGCGCTCAGTCGCACACGGGAAATAATGATTGGTGACGATGTTTCACGAATTTGCCGTTGTGTCTGCTTAATTTTCTCATTTTGTGTTCAGTCGCACAAGAGAATTCGATTTGGGGGAAACATGAATTTAATGATGGTTTATGTTTTAGCATTGTCCGCGACTTTATGTGGAAGTAAATTTTCTCAAGGTGGGGTGCTTGTAGATATTTATGAAGAACTAACATACTTTGCTTTTTGTTTGCGACGAGTTACGAGAGTGATTTGATAATTGCGCGGTTGGTGGTGCTGGCTCGATTTGTGTAGACGTTGCTGTGGTATGGGCGGAGCAAAAGCGTTACGAGACTGTACGCTAAAACCGAAATGGATACGTCAGGGAGCCAATAAAATTCTGTCAAAGCTAAGAAGCGTATGAGGAAGGAATTCTATTCCTCGCAGATTCATCCTTCTGATGTGCCGAGCTTTGGTTTACCAATCGCAGAGCTCGAAGCCATTACTGCAGCCCAAGAAGGATCGGAGCATGATAGAGAGTCGAAAAAAATGCTGTTTGAAGGCCTTCTCCGTGCTGATAAAAAGAAATCTCATGGCCAAGATTTGTCTTCTGGTACGCCAAATTTATCGCTCGAATTGGTAGATCCACTTGATAGCGTCGTCCTGTGTACATATGATCAAGCTCCCCAGCATGGCTACGATGCGTCAGCTATTCTTGAAGACCTTATGCCGTCTTGAATTGTGATGTACGACCCAGACATGGCATTTATTCGTGAAATTGAAATTTTCCATGCCTCTCACATTGCTCCTCTTGAGGTGTACTCTATGATGTACATGGAGTACAGAGCAGCAATCCTACTTGAGTGAAATCCAGCGTGAAAAACGTGCCTTTTCGATAAGCTTATTCACCAGAAAGCACACTTGATGATGCCAGCAAATGTTTACGATCTTCCGCTTCATATGAAGCTACGACAACAGTTTGTTGAATACAGTATGGACATAAGAACGGGTGGTTGAGCCAAGTCACATCGCGCTGGCGTTAAGTTTATTGTCGATGTTCGCGAGTTCCGTAGTGCGTTGCCGTCCATGCTTCACAAAGAAGGACTATTTGTGCTTCCCGTCACACTTGAAATTGGTGACTACGTCTTGTCACCAGAGATTTGTGTAGAGCGTAAAAGCATTAGCGATCTTTTTGGTTCGTTAAACTCTGGACGATTGTTCAACCAGGCAGAAAGCATGCGGCGCTTCTACAAGATACCCGTTCTATTGATTGAATTCACTCAAGGCAAGGCGTTTTTGCTGCAGGATGAGTCAGAGCTCACTCCCAAGATAAATTCCAGTAATATTGTCTCCAAGCTTACGCTGCTAATATTGCACCTGTCTTTGCGGATTCTTTGGTCTCGCCCGCCACATGCAACGGTGGATCTCTTTAAGATCATCAAAAAGTATCAAGACGAGCCCGACATGGATACTACTGCTGCACTAGGCAACGGCTTACTTGAGGACGATAGCGCTGCTCAAACGAAAAACGGTCAAGGAGGATTGGGATCAAACTACATACATATATTTTCTAAAAATATTTTGTTAATTTGCGTCCATTTCCTTACATATATGTACTGTTATAATACACCGGTACGGCGCAGTAAGAGAGTGAATTCCTAATTGACTAGTGTACTTCCCAAGTGCACGCCTTTCCTTGTAAGAAACAGGGTAATAGCGCATCTACTAATTTTTATTGTATATCGTTTGGTGACATATTGTACCGACTATTCAGTTAGATATTCTTTACCTGAATTTGGGCTCTATTCAACTCCGAATTCACGATCCGAACAAATCTTAAATCCCAAACATGATCACATCCGACAGCGCAGGATGTAGCGTTTCTTTTTCAAAACTTGCCGTTCTATACCTTCCGTACATACTTTTTATATTACTTCCTCCTAGACCATTGTTGTAAAAGATTTCTATTATATTTTGTTAAACTAACGTAAAACATCAGATTTTCGCAGGAAATTGGGTACCTTAGCTAAATTAGGATAATTTTGTTCAATCAGCAGACAGGTGGAATCCGCATAAACCAATGAAAAGCTCTAATCATGGACTAGGTGGTGGTGTAAAGGGTTATCCTTAGAGATGTCTCTGGAAAAATATACAAGCTGACAAAAGTCGACCAAAAAACCACCAAAAATATCGAAAACACCAGTTTTTCGCGGCATAAAAATGTCGCTTAAAAACCTAAAAGCTGACATAAGTCGACCAAAAATATCAAAAACAGCAGTTTTTCGTTGAAAATCTTTACTGCGAAAAACGGCTGCTTTCGATTAATCAGCCAATCGTGGGACGCGTAGCAAAAATACACACATATAATTGGTCAGCTGATGTTTCCTGCGGAAAACTGATGTACTGCGGAAAACTGATGTTTTACGTTAATAATAGTATTTTTAAAATTTGCAATAACATGTAAATTAGCTAAGGGCCGTTCTTATAAAATGTCCCGGGACGGGACCCCGGGACGGTTCCATATCCCGAAAATAAGAATCGATCTCCGGACAAGGATATATCCCATTTTTTGTATTTAATGTGTACCAGTATTTGACGTGAAACTATACACGTAGCATTACTGTAAGAGAACCGTCCATGTTGTTCACAATAAACGGCAATAACTGTCACTACGTGAGATAGCGCAGTCTTTTCTAATAAGAAACAATAATGTTTAAAGCATAAGAGTAGAAGCAAATTTATTCATAATTGAAAACACTGAAGAGTGAATGATTTGTAATTGTGATGGGCCGAGCCCGTCCCAGTCCCAACGTCCCAAAATTGCCCTG
>MIQA02019448.1:0-24801 GCA_001887855.2 Sclerospora graminicola
CGCGCCCGCTCCGCTAGAGCGCTCCCTATCGCCGACCTCCGCTGCGCTGCGGTGGCTCTACAATAGATTGTCCCTCCCCGTAGGTGCTTGTACTCCGCGCTACGCGCCGCGCCCCCGACCTTCGCTTCGCTCCGGTGGGGCTCCGCTCTCTAAGCGCTCTTTTTTATGTTCCTACCATATGGTTCTTGTATACAAATTCTTTTATGTGTCGGAGGATAATGTCGGAAGCATTTGGCTCCGACATTATCCGAAACGGGAAACTTAGACTTGAAAAAGTGTCGGAACTTGTCGGATAAACGATCATATTTTGTCATATCATGTCTGATAATAATTTTACGTTCAATTAACGTAAAATGACTGTCCTCTGTAATCATAATGAAAACGAACATTCCCAGTCAACGTCGCCACGTTTCAATCGCAACCGTCTATTGACGCCAAAGGTCAGATGATGAATAATCGAAACATTATCGAGCATGATGGCATCTACGCAGTACAATTTTACATTCCACATCCGTCGCTATGCCGTCCAGGTCGAGACATCTTTTAAGCACATACCAAGTTTTCAATAGTAAGCCGACTTACATGATTACGTCGAAAGATCAACCCAGCAGCTGTTATTTGAGCCACGACTGCTTGACCACTTTATTCACAATGGAGGGCAACACCTTATCATCATCTCAACTACAGTATCCGGTACCAGTTGGAGGATAAACGATGAGCAACTGTCTTGTGTGTTTTGAATAAACTACATATGTCCAAGTTCAAACATTTGAAACTTCAACCACAACAGGGTTGGACCAAATCGGACTAAAACTACCTAGTTCACTAGTGCTACGAATTAAACTTATGGATGACTCCACCATATCCTAACAACAAGCAAGGGGTCATAGTTCTAATGAGTCGGACTTCCAAAGCACCGTTTGCGGCTACGCTGAATCGTCACCTCCAGCGCTCAAGGCACCAAGGCATACTGAGAATATCGTGGATGAATATGATGGTGGTGGTGGAACACCCAACCATGAGGGGTAGACGACAATGTTTGCGTTGTGGGCTGGTAGGCCACCCGATGAGAAAGTGATCGGCATTCCTTTGTGGTAGTAGAATGCAAGACTTTGACCAACCGGCAAAGTCGAACCCAAGACATGGGAAGTAGCGGGAGTAGTGAAAGTGATGAGGACAGCGACGATTACAAGGACAAAAAACTGCCGGCAACAGCTAACTCACAATCGTCATTGAAAATTTCCATAGCGAAAACTGACAGCGATGTTATCATGACCGAAGCACAATTTAGTCACACGAAAAGGAGATGATCACCAGGTCCAATCATCTCAATCCATTCAAACAGTCAGCTGACAAAGTATAGCAGTCATTCCCTGTGGGACCCTGATTCTTGGGAAGGCGATTTTGATGAACTCCTTCACATCTTACAGCGGTCACCAAGGAAGACAATCGTCTACTCCATCTACTTAAAGGAATGTCCAAGAGCATACCATCTGCTAGACAGTCTCGACTCTCAGTTATTAACTTTAATCACTACTCCGTGGAGAGAACATTGCTGGTTTGGAATGCTGGAACAGAGTAAAAGAGGTGAGATACCAGGAATTCCACAAACATGGTTTATTGAAGGGGAAGAACGACTATCAACACTGTCACATCCATCTCATCGACAGGCCGTTATCGACAGCTCACAGCATCAGGTGATAATAAAGCAATCAAAATATGGTAACAGCCCTCTTATACGCTTATGTGCACCCCATTATGCCCTGACACTCGCGAGATGTTTACTATGCGTATTTATCCATGCGGAAGAATTAGCATCACTATTAGGGGAGGAATATCACACCATCGACTCTATCATGACGATGCTTCAGAGACATTTTCGAACACGAGCAATGGCACCTATTTACGCGGCAAAAGTCCAAGAGATCATAGATGATTAATCGGATGTCTGGGTTCATCTAGTTCAATTCATTACTAGCACCTACGTCCCTATTCCAGCACAAACCAAATATCCAAAAGAATCGAACCGACTACGGTCCGATCGTTACTGAGGGCACCACAATTGATCCAGAACAAGATGAAAATGGGAAGATGGGGCACTATTACTTCAATGTAACGAAGTATGACACGTACTCTATTCAACGGCTCTTTGAAGATATTGAATAACCTTCTCCGATGATTACTAAACGTGCACTTACAGCGACAGAAACGGTAATTGTTAGGAGCCAGAACGTCCGTGGCTTTAAAAAGGAAGATATTACTGATTGGATGACGGCATGGAGAACTTTAGGTCAGGCATCCAAACCTCAATTCATCCTTCTACAAGAAACGCATATAACATCTCACGAGGATGTAACAGATTTAGAAGGGAAATGGGAACGACTGTGGGGCCGTTATGGAACTAGTTCACGACTTTCAGTATGGAGTGTATCCAGCAAAAAAACAGGCGGTGTAGTACTAATACATCCGGCGCTGGAAGATCAAGTAACGATTTGGCGACAAGGAACCTGGATAGAACGCTTCATTGCGGTTCAGTGGACTCACCTTCTACTGTTCAGCATTTACGCACCATCTGGCGATACAACCCTACGTGAACAATTCTTATTGTATTTCGAAATCCATACTCACAGTGAAATCACCCACTATAATGGCAGGTGATTTGAATTGCGTAGAATCTCCCATTCTTAATCGGTACGGAGGTATCACAACAGATAAATCGGAGAGTGAAGTTTTGACAAGGTCCGAAGTAGACTCATGCTAGACTCATAGATGCACATACGGTTATGGAATCTAATTTTTTGAGGCGATAGTAGATCCTGTTGGATACTCCACCTACTGGAGAGGTGAGCAGGCCAGTAGAAAAATTGATAATTCTATATATATCTGAATCTATCGCAAATTTGTTTCAAAATTTCGCGGTTGGTGGATCACGAACAGGTCGTTCTAACATTTAGACTACCACACGTGAACAGTAAACACGAGTCTAGACAGCAACACATTCCGCGGTATCCCTTTCAAGGACATACACAACCAGTAGTCGAACAATTTTTTCGATCACTGATCTTACCACAGAATACCTAACAATAATGGTCATATATCTTACACGTCGAAAGGTAGCCAGGCGGAGAAGACGTAGTATGTTCAGCAGAACCAACAACAGCTATATGACAATGCATGTTCTCGTCAACATTCATTAACGCTACCAGGGCAAATATCCATCAAACGTCGTTAGTGAGACGGGACACTATTTTACATAGATCAATCCAAGATATAAGGTGGTTATTTCGCCGAACAGCGACCTGGAAAAGGACCAACGGGTAACGGAAATACTATCCGGAACCCAAGCCCCATTTCACGATTCTATCTCTACCCAGACCGGTTCGTAATAACATAGCAAACAATCGTGAGCACAAGGTATGCCGAGACAAGCTTAGGAAACCTTCACAACGACCTCAGAACTTTCATGACGATTCAACCTAATCGACGCCGTCCGACAAGTGGGTGGTGGCTGAAAAGGAAAAGCTGAACGCCCTGAACGCATTGGAGGAGCTCAGAACGTGGAAGGCAATGAGGAAAAACCCCGACAAGAAACCGTTTCCGACGAAATGGGTCTACAAGACGAAGCTGACGGCAGATGGAAAGGTCGAGCGGAATAAAGCAAGACTGGTTTCCGCGGAGATAGACAAATTTTTGGAGAGGATTATTTCGTGACTTTCTCGACTGTTATCTTAACACAGATTGGGGGGGGGGGTTACCGGCGCGGCATGGTGACGTGTCTAGCACGTACCCAAAAGCCCCGACCGAAGGAGAATATGGAATCCATCTCCAGATACCCAAAGGTATGAAATTTCCTACTGAAATCTTAAGGAGCTAGGGGGTGGAAAGTGTAAAGGATCTGGTTCTGAGACTCGAAATAAAATTTGTATGGACTGAAACATGTTGGCCGTTTATGGTATGATCTGTTACTCAAAACAATGGTCGATTTGAATTTTAGACAATGTTTGACGGATACCTGCATTTTTGTGCAATCGGCCGACCAAGGCATTGTTTTTAGAGTGGGTGTATACGTTGACGATTTGTTGGTATCCGCAACGAACCCAAGCTTGGTGGACAAGTTTTTCTCAGAGATGAAAGTTTTGAAGCTTAAAGACTTTGGGAATAACGAAAGGTTTTTGGGCATGCGGATTGAAGGAGGCCCCGAAAAGGGTTTCAACCTGTGTGTCGCTTGTCTGTTTTAGCGTAAAAGTAGAAGTATATTTTGTTATGTAAGGTTACTAAAATAAATCAGAGCTGGCTACTTTTGTAACCGAAATGTTATGTGTAGTGTCCTACTGTAATTATCGTCAAAAACAGGTTTTTTCCTTTTGCACTTTAGCGTCGAACATCAAATGGGTACAAAATTCCAACACTCCTCCCGAGAAACACCGGACACCTCTCCGTGCATACACATTTCGGACCTCAACTAGACCTGCAACCACAGCAGCGTAATAAGCCATAGTTTTCGATAAAATCATCAATATAGTCCAACTTTTCCCCGTAACTTCGCAATCCTAGGCGCACTCAAAGTCTTGGTTAACAAGTCCGCTACCATGTCTCCAGTCGCAACATGTTCCGGTCGCATCTTATCCTTCTTCGTGTAATCTTTGATGATTTTCAGCTTAATGTCCACGTGCTTCGAGCTTAAGGCACTAGCTTCCTTTTGCAGCTGTTTGATCGCTGCTTGGTTATCGATCTTGAGCACAACCGGGACTCTTGAAAGCACCTATTTCATCGAACAGTTTGTTTATTCCAAGCGCTTGTCTCCCTCCAACTGCAGCGACCACGAATTCATCTTCGACAGTGGATAGCGAAACATCTCCTTGTTTCTTGCCGTTTTATCCTGCAATAATCCCATTCACGAAAATCACGTTTGCACTTATGCTCTTGCTGTCTTCGTTGTCAGCGGCAAAATCCGCATCGCTGTAACTGACGATGCGTATCGGCGATAATTTCCCGTTGTCATGTTTCAGAACCAAGACTTCGACCCCTTTAGATAGCGGACGATACGCTTCGCCATTTGATAGTCCAGAAGCCTCGGGGCAAGTGTGTGTCGCGTCGCCCTATGAACCGCGAAAGCGATCTCACTTCGACCCCTTGAGATAGCGGACGATACGCTTCGCCATTTGATAGTCCAGAAGCCTCGGGGCAAGTGTGTGTCGCGTGAACCGCGAAAGCGATCTCAGGACGCGTGCATCATGACACCCACAAGAGACTTTCAGCGAGGAACTGGAAGTCATTTATCGTGGGTATTTACCATCAAACTTTGTTGGCAATTTTACTTTCATGTGTTCCGAAAATCATCTTCTAAAACCGATGCTTACCTACGTTTGCATCTTGCAGTCCATGTTTTTCTAACATCTCCTCTATCGTAGCCTGCTGGTCACGAGGACCGACGCGGTAGTCCTCCAACTTAGTTATAACTAAGTCTTTCTGCTGAGTAGTATCGTCCTATAGCTCTAACCGGCTTTGGACGCCAAGCACGCATTTAGATATCCTACAAGCTCTAACCGGATCAGGGACCATCTACGCCCAAGACGATGATAGGAACGCTACACTACTTTCATTCACTTTGTGGATGAAAATATGAAGAAAGCAACCTGGGAAAAATACTTTTTGTTGCAGCAATCGAGGAGTTTGAGAGTGCATTCACTGGCACCGCTCGAGAAGCGTCCCAACGTAAAGTGCGTCGCTGGTGGCAAAGACGGGACTCACTTTTTACTATTCCGCGTGGTGGTACACCGGTGTCAAGTGTAAAGAATGGTGGTAGTCATGTCGTCAGAGCTAAAGCACTAAGCGGGCGAGGGTGGAAACCGAGTGAGTGGGTCAAGTGGCTTGGCCAAGAATTGTTATCTGAATCTACGCGTCTGCACAAACTTGGTCTGCAATTTGATTCTACGCTTTTGCGTCGACTAGCCGTTTGTTTTCTCCAAACGTCAGATGGACCGTATAACCAACACAGCAGGGATAAAAACGGTGATCGCTTGGTAGTCAAAATCACTAGGAAGTGAGTGGATCCGGCGTTATATAAGCATGATATTGTTGTACGAGCATAGACAGGGAAAAAGCAAGCTTCAGAAGCAAAGACTCAGCCTCCGTTGCCAAGCATCTTGATGAGCTCCAACCGGGTTTCCACAATGGTGATCTTGTCGAAGACACTATTGAAAACATCGATAAAACACTTTTTGGGATTGGTTTGATGCCAGTAAAACGTTCGGATTTGTTTGTGAGGCGGACATCAAGTATGCAGACGTTGTCTCAGGCAGCGAAGTGATGATCATGGGGATTCGTAGTACGGGCAGACCTGCAATTCGTGTAATGTGCCCTATACTCATATTCTAAAATGAAAACGCCTCATACCCGATTCGCGGTCTGCCGGAGAACATTGTGGGAGTGTGTTACAGAACAAACAAAAAAGGTGGATGGATCAGACGGTATCTGAATGAACGTGCTATTCGCGCCACGGGGTAAAGAAAAAACAGTTTTCCTAGACAACTATAGCGGCCATTTCTCCGGAGATAAGTGCTCGAAGGAACTAACCGCAGTAAGATCAAGATTATGCTTTCTCCCCCTAACGCAACAGATCTTTACCAGCCGGCGGATTGTTTTGAAATCTCAAAATTTAAAGATATATGAGTGCAATGGTGGAACGAAAAATAAATGACCTGATTGAGGACGAGCGGTGGCAGGACAATAAGCGCAAAAATGGTGCGTGGTCGGGTAAGTTGAAGAATCTGGGAATAGGATTTTCTTGCGCCTTGCTGCAGATTGTGTACGCGAGCCCAATGGAGAGTGAGATAAGAATATGGTGACTTATGCCCGCAAGACCATAATCCGATGTGGCATGTTTCTTGGATTGAACGGAGCATGGAGTGTCGAACAGCTCTACCCCAAGCTTCAAGCAATATTAAGGCATACCCAGCCAAGTTTTAAGCGAGCTGAAGCATGGATTTGACGTTTCAGAGCCCTCTACTGTAAAGTTTAGATTTACAAATATAATTTGTCCATTTTGTGTGAAGTTAAGCGTTTCCAGGTAATGTGATCCGGAACATTCATAGACAAGAACCTCTTTTGTATGTACTGAGAATTATCAAATTTCCAAGTTTTGCTCCAAAAGAATTTTGTAAGTGCCTGTTCAGAGATTACAAACCGAGTACAAAGCATTCCGTCGCTCTTTCAGCATCATATCTCAGTATCCCAGGGGCTGATGCACCATACGCTGCGGAAAACCCGACGTCACAGGCGTCGTTTGGATCGCTCAAACGCTCGCTTTCGTCTTCAAATCCACCGCCGGCAAGACGCAACGCATCAAGTAGGTGTTCAATTTCAATCTCCTGAAGAAACGGATGAAGATAGCGACTCACACTTTTTCGCCATTCGGTGTCGCGGTTCTGAAGAGCGATTTTGGTACAGATATCGGTTACGTATTTGAGTGGAACTCGCTGACCCCAGGGTGCGTTGAGCGATGGAAACGATTCGTAAAGACCGTCATGGGCTCAGTTTTGAGTTTTTTGTTCCTTTCCAGCAGATCGTCTTCCATTTCTTCGCTTATCCCATGCAGCATGTGAAGATGCGCGCGTATACTTCTTTCGCCGGCTTCGACGACATCTTGGTCGAACTAAAACGGGTCCAATGGCCATCTTCAATTGGCGGAAGAAGTGGCTAAACAAACTTCATCACACTCACGGACGAGAACGACTAATCGACACACATGCTGGCATCTTGGAAGCTTAACGTTTCAAGAAAGACTGTGATACTTGTGTCTCTAGTGTCGGTCCGTTTTATATAATGACACTATTTAATAGAGTAGTAAATAGTGTCGTTTTCCAAATAGTTCCACGGACACTAATTCTGTATTTAGCGTGTCAGACTTGCTTCGCAAATTAGTGTACCAAATACTATGACCAGTGTAGCTCTTTGTTCATTCAGGAATAATAACAACAAATGGTATTAATACCAGAATTTAGTTGCTTTGTTAGGTATAACAGAACATCAATCACACTCGTGAAACTACGTCACTGCTCGTTTCATCGACGGCTCAGAATCTGGTACAACGCGCATTGTCGACGACATGTAGGTGATTCATGGAATTTTTATGATCCTGTCAACGCGATGGTTGTCGAATATGTGTATGATTTTTCTGCATCCAATTCTCAATATAACTCATTTCATTTCCGAAATGAGTCCACTGATTTCCACTAAAATTGGAGCGGAAAATGGATGCGGGAACTGCTCAGTCGACAACGACCCGCGCTCGTGAAAGGCGATTTGCTCAGCTGCCTCTACCATGTTGAGAAGGGCGCCCAGCAATGCTCGCTGACTGCTCGCGGATTACAAGCAGTGATTACGCGCAATGACTACACGCGTACTTGCATCATCCTTAAGCGATTCCGCGGAGGATGGGTGGTTGTGGCGCGTTTGCATATTTTACAAGAAGAAGGAAATCCAGGATAATAGTAAGCTTGTGTTTTGTATTTGCTATTATAATTCACTCTCTCACTTACCTCATTTTGCGCATATGGAATTGTCAGGTTATAACCCAACGATGTCATCAAGGGGGAGCAACAGGAAACCGAAGATCCTCTATGTGTGCGTGTGAACCGTAGTCTATTTAGGATACCTATTAGCTACTAAAAAGGCTCTGAGAGAAATAAGTAAAATCCGTTTTGAATCAGCATGTTGCTCCATCTCTGGAGTATGTTCTTTTCAAGCTGATCTGGTACGCTTCTTCCATCTTTCTCCATACATTCTACTGCCACGTGCAAGTACAATTCTTGAAACCTTGTGCTGGTCTGCTGGCTCTAGTGATCGAATGCATTTTTCCAAGTATAATGTCGATGCTTCAATGCCTCCCACTTCTCTTTACCGTGAACAACTTGATTTTTCAGTCTTCATAACCAGGCTATTAAGATGGAACACATCGCCCACCATTCCCGTTGGAGTTGCCTAACTCCATCCTCGTACTTCTCCCAGTCGTGCAGTCGGTCTGAGTTTTATTGCCTGAGTAGTCGCAATCGGTCTCAATTTTATTGCCTGAGAAATTTTAGGTGCCGACCAAGTCGCAATCGCTCTCTGGTATTTTTCAACTTCTTCCATTTTGGCGCGATAGCCTTTTCAATAGGAGCGAAACAGACTCCACACCGACTGCACCCCCACACAATGTCTGTTACCCCTTTCCTCGGACAACAACACTCCTCACCGAGTGGACATGTCCGTTCCGTTTCATACTCTGCATAATAGTCGTTGGCTGTAAAGTTGCCACTCGATATCTCACCCACAGCTGATAATCCGTTAGCATATGACCGTGTCTCCAGAGTCGACTCGGGTGCTGTTGTTGAACTAACCTTGAACCATGAGTCTGAAGCGCGCTTCTCATACCACTTGTCTAACATCTTCTGGACATCCCGTGTTAACTGGTGAAAAGATATAGTTCCCGAAATCTTCGCGTAAGGAGCACGGATCCCGATAGCTGGCTGCTTCAACATCCATGGATGCCCATGAATCGCTGGGTCCACATGAAAAATCAGTCCTCGTCGGTCCACCTGAGAAGTTGACTCAGTTCTCTGGTCTGTTTCGCTCTATGTAATGGAGATCATTTCCATTGAAAATTCAATACGAGGATGACGCTGGCCCAAAAAATATTCTCTCTGGTCAAGCAAGTGAGCGAGTTCACTGATACCTGGCGGCTAGCGGACATGAAGGGATTTGCTATAACCCCCAAGGCGTCGAGAAGAAGCATCAGATGAAACGTCGCGCAAGATTTACAGCAAAACAGGCTAAAAGCGTACTATAACCCTTCATCATCTGCGGACATGCTCTTGTCCAGATGGATGTCTTTGATGCTATCGTGCCGACATTCATCACGGTGTTGTCATTAGCTTCCTTCGACACACGTACTTGACTTCTGTTGGCGCTTAAGCCTCGTCATAGATGCCTGTGATCTTACGCTCACCCAACGCCAGTGTACAGCTAAGCTTGACCTTTTCAGTATTTAATCAACAGCTCGGTAAGCCTTGTTTTGCTCTAATCTTCTAATCATCATGCAGCAATAGCTCTTTGCGTCAAGCTTGCTTTGCGTGTCCTTGTTAGTCCCTTGTCCAGATTATGGTTCGATGTCGTGTGCCGAGACGATTATTTGAAAAGGGATAGGGTTATGCAGTTCTGAGCGTTCAGAAGTGACGTTCCGGACCATGTCCATGTACCGACCCACCATCATCACAGGTTGCTGCATGCCATTTCCAAATCTGGCGCGATGGAGGAAGCGAAGCAGCAGCCTTTCTCCCCATCACAACACACAGGAGCCAAAACTTGTCACCGTAAAGCGAAAAAACCGATTGCTAATGGCAAACAAGCAGTCCCTCGCTTTCATTTTTCTCTTGAAATGGTGAAAGAGCTTCTGCAATGGGATGCAAGGATACTGATATCCGCAAGATGGTAATCAATGCAGAGACACCAATTCAAAGGACACTCGTCTGGCTGCATATCGCTAGTTTACTCTCTATGCGATTTGGTGTAGTCATGCGAGGTCAACAGGTACGTGCGAGCATGCATGCTGGATATTATGTGATGTCTAAGGGCTGTGCAAAATGCAAGTGGGCGAATAATATCGTAAACTAAAGAGCGAATACAACAAGGAAAAGCCAGCGCTCCAAGCCACCGGCAACCAAGCCCGTCAGTCGACGATTGCGAAGGTATTTAGTTCTTGTAGATGCTTTGGTTCTCGACAGGGCACGAATGGTGAGTCATTTTTGGACACCGACCCTGACAATCAGCCTTATCGTGACGTGGACGCTGGCGATGAAGACGCGTCGAGTCCTTCCCTGGAGAACAAGCCCGAAGAAGTCCAGCGCGGTGTATCCTGTGCTCTTCCTATTCAGCATTTAGCTGAAGCAATGCAGGCGGGGATGGAAGCTATTTCGGATTCATTTTCTAAACGATCGGCTTCTGACGATGTGATCCGCTCTCTGACTGAACTTCTATAGCAGCAGTGTGAGGAGGACCGACGATTCAGAGAGCGCGAGCTGGTATTGATTCAGAGAGCGCGAGCTGGTATTATTTCACAAGATCTTATCCATGATACAGACGAAGACCACAGAGGAGACGTCCAAGACCCAAAACGAATAAAAAGATCATATTTCAGTATTTTAGTGACGATGATACGCCTTCATGGCATATTCTTAGAAGTAATCTCTTTAAAATAATATGAATATTAACGTCGTAACGTTTTCGTCGTACGTTAGTCAACTAGTTGAGATGCAATGCACTGTCAATATTCATGCTCATTGCCGACGAAATCGCCAATATTTACGGTAGGTGTAGAGCGCAATGACATGGAAGTCAAGAATTGTGTTAGTGTTAGATCGTCCAAAATTGCAGAATGGACACAATCATGTACCGATTTTTGCTTCGTAACGTCAAGAAATCCATGCTTGGAGAAACTAATGTCCTTGCCAAAGTCACGGTAGCCTTTCCAGGGAAGGTGCGGATGCATCGGTTCATGTACACAGTACCAGCACTGATTTGTGAGCCCAGAGGCATCGCGTGCTCTCGGTCTAATGTAATGATTGACGCCGTCAGACCGAACTTGCTATCCTTGATTTTCTTTACAGCTGCGGCATACGCGCCGACACCAACAATGAGTCCATAAGATTCCTCTGTCTTGATATTCATGGAAACATTGCAGTTAGTACGAAGGGTATGAGAATAGAAGCGGATCTTCCAGCAGCGTCTACATCGATGCCGTTACCGATTAGTTGAACGGCACCCTTAGCCACAGCATCCTTCACGGGAGCATCAAGCATTTTTGATGCAGAAGGAAGGGCCATGAGACCCATTGACGTTTTCATGTCAGTTGGGTCACCTAGTTTATATGGCTGAAACAAACTCTTCGCTTTCTCCAAAAACGTGTCGTACTTAGACTCGTGAACGTAAATCCGCTCCAGCATGATTGACCAGCGTTGTAGCAAACACCGTCCACTAGGCCCTCTGCTTCAACATCTAAATCGGCAGTCACATACCTAACGTCGTGCATTCGCAGCAAATCATCAGGTAAGAGAATGTGACGAATTGGAAACTCGTACATACATTTCCTCCAAGCTCCAACGTTACGTCGATAGAGCGCTGGGAGACTGTCTCCTGAACTTGGCGCCCCTACAGCAAAAAATTTAAGAGACTTCACCAAACGGCTTCCATGCCTCAACTGTTTCTCAAGATACATACCCTAGGACCGATCCTGTAAATGATACAAAAGCGGTCTCTGGACGTTGTATAATCTCCGCAGCCGTGTCGTGCTCAACAAACTATGCTTGAAGCACGCTTTCCGGAAAACCGGCTTGCTAAAAAAATACCAATTGATAGTGGTCGCCACAAATTGGAGTGCGAGGTGAGTGTTTTAGTCTCACAACACCTCGAGTTTTGTCACATACGATGACGTAAACGACGCCAACCGGGCCATGTGTAATCTGACAGAAATGTCCATTATTCTCCGGAAAAGAATCCATTCGTAGCGCCTCATTGGACAAGTAATGAGAGGTTTGGAGTATCAACACACATCATAATCGTGGCCTTCGTCAGCATGATTGAATGATATGATGAACGCTAGTGACGTACTTGGCACGGTCACTGGTGCCGTTAATATCATTACGTGCTTGCTGTACCGGTTTTGTCATCATGCCAGAAATATCGTGTGCTATGGATTCGGCATTGTTCGAAAGCACATTGATCAATTTAGAGCACAAGGCCTGACGTTCACTAAGCGGCACGTTTTTCCAGTCGAGCTGCGCCTTCACAGCCTCGTCAAGTTTGGAGTGTGCTTCAGTCTTGAAATCTCTGTATAGGACAAAAGTAAGCCACACTGTTTTTATGTCATTGGCTAAAGCATATGCATGCTCTCCTAAAACGATTATGAAGATCTGGAAGCGTGGTCGCGACACCATGGCTCGCTCTCCAGATCTTTTGGATGTACGATCGAAAATTAAGGGCAAGAAGGGCAAGGAACGTATTGATGCCAGCGATGTGCAGTAGAAAATGGAGACTGCGCCCTACCGATAGCGATACTCGATGCGTTGTTTCCCCGCGTGACAGGGACATCGGCGTCAACGCTCTGCAGAATACACAAACGAAACGACATCTTCACGAAAACCATTGCTATCAAGGCCCTGTTGACGGATGCCAACAAGCGCAACCGCATAGATTTTGTCGTTAGGTTCATCAACGAGGCAACGCTACTCTCCTCGCCAATGCAAGACGTCATTGATCAGAATGAGAAGTGGTTATACATGAAGCGAGCGTCACAGCGCATCTACCTGTCGCCTAACGAACCACCACCACTACGGTAGTTTTATTACAATTTGCAATATGTATAATTCTATTTTTGGCAAATTTAAGCGTTATTCTAGTCAATGCAAAATAGCGGTTCATCGCCAAAGTGATATTTTTGGCAGCAGTCGCTCAGCCGCGAATTGACGCCGCCAATAGTTGATGATTTGGCGTATCTGGCCGTTCGTGGAGCGAAAGGTCGCACAGCCAGCCAGCAAGAACCGCCTATTTGGAGCATTCGAAATCAATCCTGTGACTTCCGTGACGAGGTCGGACTACATAGCCATGTTGCTCGGCAAAGTTCTTCTCGCCATCACCAAGAAGTTTCCCCACCGCAACCTGCGCCACACTATCTACCTGCAGCAGGACAATGCAAAGTCACAAGTCGAAGAGGACGATCCGGTCGTGGGTGAGGCTGGGCGCCAGCTAGGGCTCGATCTTCGCGTGATCTGTCAACCACTGAATAGCCCAGACTTCATCGTGTTGGATCTGGGTTATTTTCGATCAAATTAAACGCTTCAGCATGAAGATGTGCCTAGCAGATAGGTTGATCAGGTCATTGCTGTCGAAAAGTTATGTTTAGATCTTAAAATTGAAGAACTAGACGATGTGTTCCTCTCGCTGCAGTCTTGTACGACTGCAGCATTGAATAACAACGGTGGGAACGGTAACGACCTCCCCCATTCGAAAACGTCGACTCTTCGTCGATATGGGGGAGTTACCCAGGTCTTAGATGCCTAAAAATGCGTGCACTATAATTAAAAAAGCACTTATTGATTTTGGTCTGAACCGGCTCGACCTGGGTACGCACTTCACGAGCAGCTTGCTCTTAAGCGCATTCGTCATCTACTTTTATGGCTTCATTCCTCTCGCCACGTTTATCCTCTTGAGTGTTTTCATTACAGTAGTCTTGTAAGGATTTGAAAAAAAAAACGCGTAAATGGCGTCTTGCTTCCCGTAAACGTACGTAATTAAAACTGCATTTAGATGTCTTTTTACATGGTGTTGCCCAAGTTGTTCCTAATACTAAGCGTTTGTTAATGGTGGACTGTGTTTGATCCAAATGCGACAGGATTCCTGGAATGGTACTTGTTGCCTTCTTTTCTTGCCACAATGGTGTCTCCAATGAGACTGGGTAGCATATTCCGGCATACACCAAAAGAGATTCAAGAATCTGTTGGTAATATATTGCTCTCATTATGCCTTTAAAAGCCTGGAGGAACTTACCAATTAACCGTTTGTGCGTGTGTCACTTGTAGCTTACCTTGACGTGCCGATACTTCGCTCAAATAAAGTGTTTTTAAACGATGTTGCGCTTAGAGTTGGAAGGTTTGTCATTAATGAAGTGTGTTGTCGACTTTTAGACTCGATTGAAGCTTGAAGCAGAGCTAACGGTCCTTTCGTATGTTCAGCTAAGTGATCAGCCGCTTGATGCACTGCCGAAATAGCTTCATGTTGATACGAAATGGCGTAAGTACTTGGTGGAACGGAACATTCGCAAGATTTGTTTTCCGTTCACAGGATAACTTACTTTAGTGCGCCGTGCGCTTTCACAAATCGGTCAATGCGTCATCTTCCGGGAAGAGCTTCGTGCAGATGTTGACGTGTTTGCCACTCGCTTGACCCATCACCGGAAACCATCCCAGATAGTTAATCAATAGTACGTAAAGAAACGGCCGTATCTAAGTGAGAGAGTGATATTAATTAGCAATAAATCAAGAACTTTACTTGCTCCCACGATAAGCTACGAGAAAAAAGGAATTGCCATTACTTGAAAGTGACGACTAGGTCCTCCTAATGCGGCAAGAAGAGTGCGTTCCCACTGAATCAAAGCGGGACAAGCGACCATTTTCCCTTACTAGAAAGAACCCTTTACGGCATGTGACGCAATGATCCAATAAGGTGTATTCTTCTCTTCCGAATCGCTTTCCTCTATACACTAATTTAGGACAAATAGACAAACGTAGTGAAACACGAAATCGCTTAATTTTGGCCAAACATACTGAAAGAAAGGGAACACACAGGTGACTACGTTTCAAAGTTATTTACCATAAATTGCCGGCGGAAACCCTGCGTGCTTTGAACTTAACAACCTTACCTTCCTCGTTATGCGTATTAGCAAACAACCACCTGGCACCAATCACCTTCATTTGCTTAGACAATGGGACTTTGTCCCAAGTTTCATTACGCAAGCGTGTCTGAATCTCATTATCAATTGCCGAGACCCACATCTTCTTCTCTGGCCCAGTGACTACATCTTCAAATCCCACCGGTACATCACCGTCCACTGCAACAAAGCTACATTCTACATCGTCCGAGCGTTGCCGTTTCCTAGCGGCTGTGGCACCTATGTATCACGGTCAAATACAACAATTCTCCGTTCATTCACAACGTCATCGTTATCGATCTGGGGATGTCTTCCTTGTCTCTCACTGGCCATGTCACTATCACTCGCTCTCGTGTTGTACCTGGACGTACCGTCATTGCATTACGCTGTTGGTAATCACATACGTTTGTGGTTGGCTCAATCCGTTCAATCATGAATTCATTAGATTGGATTACGCCCTCCATTTTCGATGCATATTTTATAGCACCTTCACCATCTGCGAACATGCTCTTGTCCAGATGGATGTCTTTGATGCTATCGTGCTCGACATTCATCACGGTGTTGTCATTAGCTTCCTTCGACACACGTACTTGGCTTCTGTTGGCGTTTGGGCCTCGTCATAGATGCCTGTGATCACACGCTCATCCAACGCCAGTGTGGAGCTAAGCTTGACCTTTTCAGTATTTCATCAACAGCTCGGTAAGCCTTGTTTTGCTCCAATCTTCCGATCATCATGCAGCTATAGTTCTTTGCGTCAAGCTTGCTTTGCTTGTCCTTATCAGTGGATCAAACACTCAAGATTTGAGCACGTTCCCAAGCACAATTCAAAGGGTGTCTTCTTATGATTTCACATTCGGTTCACTAGGTAGACAAAAGTGTTACCGCTTCGGTCATACTACGAGCTGTTTCCTTCACCGTGCGATTCATTTTCTCCGCCAGTCCGTTTTGCTTTGAGCTATACGGCGTATTTAACTGGTCCACCGGTGCTGCGGCTAAAACCACACGTGCGGTAGAGCGCATCGAGGAAAAGCTAACGAAACATTTACGACTAAAGGTTCTTGGCCAAGCCAAGTTCGTGCTTGGTATGGAGATGGGTCAAGAGACGGAAAAGATTGTGATATCAGAGTCAATACGTCGCGGATGTTGCAACGTAATTTTTCCAGACGCCCGCTTGTACACCTTTAACCCATGTGACCCTGGAAGCCGGCTGTCAAAGCAAGACGCACCAGACACGAATGCTAAGAGAAACGCTATGGAGAAACGCCTGTTCCGAACATTAATCGGCTGTTTGCTTTACATATGCAGGTGTACCCGCCCCGACGTATCCTATGCAGTCTGCGATTTGACTCGCTGCGTTGAGAAACCTGGTGAGTAGTACTGGAAGGCTTCATCAAAGTCCATCGTTACCAGTATACGACGAGACACCTCGGACTAGTCTACCGCGGTAATTTATCAAGCATGTTTGTGGCCTACTCGGATGCCGACAGGAGCGCCAACTCTGATGATTATCGTTCCGTCTATGGTGTAATGTTGATGCTATATGAATTATAAGCGCACAGTGGCTTTTAACTCTACCGAAGCTGAATACATAGCATTGAGTCTCTGCACTCAAGCGGTTTGTGGACACGTGCCTTGTCCTAGGTGCATTACAGGATGGACTAACGGTAGCCCTTGAAGATCAAGGCCCCAGTGCACTGAAAAAAATGTGGGCTATTCTGGAAGAACCAAGCATATGGATATCAAATACCACTTTGTCCGTGAGAAGCTGCTCTCGTACTACATTACATTGAGATGCAGAAACATGTGGCTGACCTGTTGACCAAGGGAATTGGCACCAAGCAATTTTTTGAGAAGATACGCCGAGCCATGATGTCCGTGAGGCAAAATGTTGAGCCACAGTGATCGAATGGGAGTGTTGATTAGGGTGCCCATCTATGCTCGTTGGTTGCTCGCGGAGTACAAGCAATGATTACTTCACATTTACGCGCGATGATTATGGCATGATGATGAGACGCGTACTCGCGTCATCCTATAGCGAGTCCGCGGAGGATTGGGGATGGCGTGTTTGCATGTTTTACAACAAGGAGGAAACCTAGAGTACAACAGGATAATAGTGAGCTTGAGCTTTGTTGTTTGCTATTATAATTCACTCTCTCATTCACCTCATTTTTCGCTTATCGAATTGTCATCCAGTTCTCTCCGGGACTTTCCCGGGAGAATATTCGCACAAATTTATTTGCATTTGTGTATGTATACAAATACATGCAAACTCATAGAGGTAAAGTTACTACAGTCACACCTCCTTATGTGGCGCACTCACGACCCAAGAAAATTCGAGTGGTCCAGAAATAAAAACGCCATCTATGAGGGGGGAGATACGGTACTAATTCGAAGTACATTACATGTACTTAACTTTTATGATGTCCTACCGAGAGCCAATCGCAACCGGAGACATCATTCGAATTGGTCTTCGGTCAACCAAACGGACTAACGAGTGGGATAGGATCGAAGAATCTGATGTCGGAGGTGCTGGGAAGTTTAGATGTCATCAACAAGAGCTAAAGCTGGATGTCCAAACGGGGAAAATTTTGTGGAGAAATGACGAACTAAAGCCTGTTTTGGATTTGATGACCCGGTTTGCTGATTTTATGGTCATCTTTGGGAGAAGATCGCTTCACTGTGGTCTTGTTACGTGCCAAGAGCGCCGTTTGTGGGCTAATAGCATTGGTACAAATTTTGCCTTATTGAATGGGATGATCCTGCAGACGAGAAAGACCAGGGAGTCGGTGCTCCTACGTTGTATACGTCTTCAGATAGCGCTGACGATCAGCCCTCAAGAGCTGAAAATGTATTGGGAGTGTCAGGCTTGCACATGTTCAAACTTTAACGGCGACAATCCCAGCGCTACTTGCGAAGTGTGTAGCATTCCTCGCGTTGCGCGAGCACCACACTAGCTGCCGTGAGAAAGGGAGGGAAAAAATGCCAAAAAGTCAGGTGAAGATGGATTTGGTATCTTGGCCATATATTCTCGCGTCCGTTGATATCTACTCTGATAAGGAACATCCGTACGATGATGAAGAATGGTCTCTGGACCTAATCGGCAACGTATTTCGCCTGTTTTACCCTCCTACACCAGAGGACCAAAGGCTGCCTTACATGTTAAATCTTCCTAAGGATTCACTACCAGCTAATGCGACACGGGTGCACTTGATTGGATTAGACCGGGGACGGATGAAAAAGATAAGGAGACTATTACAACTTTTAAAAAATTGTGGCGTATCAAACATTGAAAGTTTGTACATTTTCGATTTAGTGTCGCGCGGCCATCGAAAACTTACTTTTACGTCAAATTAACGTTTGCGTCTTCATAGTTTCCATCTGAATTTACCTCCTGACCAGGAGCCAGTGTATCATCACTACTACGAGCTAAAGGTATCCAACTGAGTTGGGGGTTCTCTCGTGATTTTACATAAGAGAACCACCTGCTTAATGGAATTGAGCAATTGGTAGCTCGTTTAGTCGGAAAACGAGCCACGCGTTTGAAGAAACCGAGGAGGAAAAGCCATTGCGGCTCTGGATTGAACACGTGTTTATCTTTATCATTGGAAATGAGGCAGTGATTACCATCAAAGATGGTGGTGAGAGTGATCTCTGGGGCGAATTAAGTGTCGTCTCAGCGTGCCGTACTCCAAGTTACGCCACCATGACGCGACGTTTAGTCCATTTTCGCTATAAAGACTGGACTTAACGAAAACGGGTTTGGTCCCGAAAGCTTCTTATGCCAACGGGTTGCTTTCTAGAGTACCGGACAGCGCCATTGTAAAAACGTAAGGTTGTCAACCAAGCGTAGAATTGATTATTACGCAGTGGATGAAGAAACTCCGCTGATCCGAAGTTTGGCAACACACGATGCACTTCCACGGGGTGAGTAGCACCCCGCAAGCTTTATTTTCCAGTGGAAATTCCAGTAGTACACGTCGCAATTTCCAGACAACCGAGCTTTAGAGTTAAGTGTGAATAATCTCGTCGCTTTTTAATCCATCCATTTCTGAACATACAAGTGATGGGCATATTGGCAATTATATGAGTTTTACCAATGTGTCTCTAAAAGGATAATCGAGAGACATGATGAGTTGAATACGATGGATCCGTACTTTGATGTAACGCGCGTCCCGCCTTCGTGTCGCATTTGAAGGGGCGCGAACGGAAGGCGAGCGCGAATTAAGTTATGAAGGTTTTCGTGCAGCGTTAGAGACACTTGGGATCCGATGTTCGGATAATACCGTGCTTTTAAAGTTTAGTCGAAAACATTGATCGCGGGAAAACAGGGACCCTTTACCATAGCGCAGTTTGATGCCGCGGTGCATCAATTAAAGTTAATGCACATGCTTGAGGAACACACGCTCGACAGGAGGCCACCGCTTCTTCTCCTCAACCATCATCTCTATCCGCTCGGATTTTTTCAGTACACAAGTTACAATCTTATAGCTTACGCCCCAAAACACTCCCTAACTTTGGTGACCACTTATAAAATGACCCAGGAAAGAGGGAATTCGCTCGGCCCATACAAAAATACAGTGTAAGATTGGTGCAGAGACTTGTGGATTCAGATACAGGATTTTTGCCAGTTAGGAGAGTTCTCATTGGGAGGTTTGACTGTATTGTATGAGAACAGTCAAACACCTCCTTATGTGGCGCTCTCACGATCAAAACGCGGCCCAACCTCAAGTCACAGTCTACATTACGAAAGCCACCAGTTCGATTTCCACTAGACACGAGTGTTTAGTCTTACAGGAGTCTTGGCGTATCTAATTGTGCATGTGCTTATATAATAGGAGCACTTCGAGTGATTGCTAGCAGTCACGACAATGAAGATGATGATAATGACGACGATGACGATGCGATGTTCGATAGCCAAACAACGCCAAAAAAAACGACAAGTCAATCACTCCAGTTGAGGTTTGTAAGCTAGCGTCATTTCTATTCTTACTTTCAGCTGATCGGAACGTGTTGGCACTGATTTGATTTCTGATCAGGTGACAATATCACCAGTGCGCCTAGTGCAACGACAGTGAAAACGATGCCTGAGCAAAGAGTGAATGTGGGCGATATTTTCCATACTTTAAAATGGAACCCAGACAAAAGTAAAGAATCAAAGGGCTTCTTTTCGGACAGTAAAGACTCCAAACCACAAACAGCAAAGCTTCCGACAAATGATGCACGGAAAAAAAAGTAAAAACACCAGAGTATTTCAATGACATCAATATTCATGTGGTTAAGTTTTCATTTGAGGCTGTCGAGACGTTCGCCGCGGATTCTACTGGCAGGTTTCTCGCGGAGTTCCACACGCACCCCAAACTTCGAAGAAATCCATTCTTGAAGTGCCCAACTCCACGTGGAGCTGCACTTGCTTCTTTTTGACCAGCGTAAGTTGTCTGGCGCCCATGGCTTAATGGTGACCACTTATAAAATGACTCAGGAAAAGAGGGAATTCGCTCCTCCATACAAAAATAAAGTGTGCTGATATGGTGCAGAGACTTGTGCTTTCAGATACAGGATGTGTGCCATTTAGGGGAGTTCTCATATGGAGGTGTGACTGTTCAATCCATATACATATTTGGGTTAAGTTATTAATACATATGTTAAGTTGATCCGTGGCCTCGTCTGAGACAATTCTTTTTTGAGCAAAATGGTTCCATCCGCTCCGCCTATGCACCATATGCACATCACAACCGAACGACGATTGGGACCAATTTGGAAAGGTCATTTGAACCTGTAACAACCACTTTAGGTCGTTGTCTGATTCTGTTAAAATCAAGATCGCTCACTGCCATGTCCAGGCTGGTGCTGATTATGCTCGTAAGCAGCTTATTGCCATGTGCAAAGACTTGCACAATGATCGCGGTCGGCCGTAATGCCACCGTGGATGGATCTACGCTAGTGGCGCACACGGACGACGCAGGGTTCGGTGCTGCTGATCTACGGCTGGTACGGGTACCAGCTCAAGATTTCAAGGAAGGAACAATGCGTCCCGTGTACAACTTCCAACCAGGCTATCCACGACTTGTAGCAATGGAGAGAGGACCCGAGTATCAGCCAAAGAATAGTCAAGAAGAGCTGATGAAACCACTGGGGAAGATCCCCCAGGTGGCACATACTTACAGCTATTTTGATCAGGACTACGGTTTTATGAACGAAGTGCAACTAAGTATTGGAGAAAGTACTAGTGGAGCGAGGACAGTGGGCTGGCCCAAAGACGCAGGTCCCCATGGATACAACATGTTTGGAATTGGAGAGCTCACAAAAGTGGCAATGGAGCGTTGTGACTCAGCTCGGTGCGCAATTCGGACCATAGGCGACCTGGCTGTCAAGTACGGCTTTTATAGTGAGGACAGTGGCGATCCAGCTAATCCAGATTATGTAAGTGCAGCAGAGACCCTGGGCATTGCTGATCGCAATGGAGAAGTGTGGGTGTTTCATGTGCTCACTGGTCCGCAGAACGCTAGTGCTGTTTGGGCTGCACAACGAGTACCTGATACACATGTGGTAGTGGTAGCAAATAGCTTTGTGATACGTGAAATGGATCTAAATGATCCAGATCATTATTTGGCGTCAGATAATATCCATTCGTTTGCTCAAGAGATGGGTTGGTGGAAACCAAACAAAGGTAACTTTGATTTTACCGCGGTCTACGCTTCACGAACGCCTGACCCTGTGCGCACATTGTACGTGGGCCGTCGAATGTGGCGGGTATTTGATCTCGTGGCACCTTCCATGCAACTTGACTCCCGTCTTGGACACTACCCAGAGTTTCCGACTTACCCATTTTCAGTGGAACCAGACCGAAAGCTAAATGTATCAGACGTGACAAGCTTGTTGCGTGACTACTTTCAAGGAACGCCTTACGACTTGTCGAAAGGCCTAGGTGCAGGGCCTTTTGGAATGCCGATGCGTTGGGGAGGTGATGCAAAAGGTGTTGTAGGTGGCTGGGAACGACCAATTTCAATGTATCGCACCGTGTATAGTTTTGTGCTGCAAGCTAGAGGCTACCTTCCTGATGCGATTGGTGGTGTCGCTTGGTATGGACAAAGCTCTCCCCATGCATCCGTGTTTGTGCCATTCTCTTGTGCACAGCAAGAGGTGCCCTCACAGTATACATTGGGTAAGGAAAGCGAGTTTAATCAAGGCTCAGCATGGTGGGCCTTCAGCTTTGTGAACAATTGGAGCATGATACGCTTTGATGCCATCAGCAAAGACATTCGCGCTCGCATTGCTGAGTTACAGAATGCTTGCTTTGCAAAGCGGACAGCAATGGAACATTACGTCATGAATACTAAGTCTTTAACGCCAACTGAAGCTCGCAAGTACTTACAAGACGAATCAAATCGTTTGGCTTCTCATGTCGTTACCGAATGGTGGGCTTTTGCATGGAAACTGGTTGGCAAATTTACCGACGGCTACGTAACTACGGGCGAAGCTCCAGAAGACATGGCGATGCCTGGATATCCAGAGTGGTGGCTGAAACTCAGCGAATTTTCAAATTGGCCTGGTGACACACTGAATCCGCCACAAGACGATCTGGCGCTCAAGCAGCAGCTTGTGCTCTTTAAAAGTCGCCAGAATTCGAGTGTCAACCTCGTCAGGCAACAAATTGTAACAACGTCTTCCGACTCAGCCTCAATCACTCAGTTAGCTATTGGCGCTGTAGTTGGGGCTGTTATTGGTGCGTCTGCAACCTTTTTTGTTGCAAAGAGGCAGCGTAAATCCGAGTATCTATCCATTCGCTAAACACCCAAAGTTTGGATTCAATTGAGGAAATCCATTGCACTTTAACAATTTACGAATGTCACAGGAGCAATCCAAACAATTTATGCATTCTGCGCTTTCATTAACGACTCTTTACTTCTGGTGTTGATATGGTATCACTCATGGCTTTAGCAATTTGACTTTAACTTCCTAAACAGTATAGAGTATTATTGGCAGAACGGTGACGGAACTCGAGTAAATCAAGTAAGGGGCTGGTGCTTCATGTGCACGACAACCGGAAGACAAGCTTGTTCACTAATTGTGTGAGTAGCCCGTTGTCACAACGAACGCGTCATACATCCAATCAGATCTCACCAATGGTTTACTCTGAAAGATTTTAAATTACAATTGACATGGCGTTTAGGCTAGTACGTGTGCTGACAGCAGTTTTTGTAGTGCTCGTGACGGTGCCTACGTCTTCAGACGCCTTGATATTTAAGTTGCTAGGCCGTACGGAGGAGTGTTTTCATGAATATGTTCGTACCAAGCGCACGGCTTACATGAAGGTTGGCGTATTGGAGGCTTCGAACACGTACGATGTACGACTGAAGGCGTTTGGACCGTTCTCGTCATACCCAGAGCAAGACAAGGTAGACAAGAACTTCTTCGACCATCTGGTGGTAACACCGCGCGATGAGCGGAGTCAGAATATTGAACACAGTGGCTTTAATTTCTTGTCGGAACACCGAGGAGGATGGTACCGCTTTTGTTTAGATAACTCTCATGACTCCGCAACGAAGACAGTCGAGTGGTACACATCCTTTGACCTTTCGGACGAAAAAGATTTGGGTGAAGAAGACAAGCTGGATGAACAAATGCGTCAGGGTACGTTACAGCGTCAAACGATATGGATGAAAAGCTGTAAAAAGACTAATGTGATGGATGCCAAAACAGAGCATTTGGAAGTTGCTAAAACATCGTTGGATCGGTTGCAGACATTACTGACGTTGATTCGAAACGAGCAGGAATACTATCGAGCCCGAGTTCATCGCCACGTTCAGAGTAAGCTGCAAAACTGATGAATCGATTTTATTGGAGCTTAAACTTATCGTCAAATGATTATTATTTTGTGCTCAGCCCTACACAGCAGTGAGTCTCGTATCATTTACTACACCATTTTTGAGGTGGCTGTACTGGCTGCAATGTACGGCGCGCAGTCCTTCTTGCTGCATAAGTGGTTCAGTGATCGCGGCTATATCTCCAAGCGTCAATGGGCGTAAACCGCATGCTCACGGATGTTGTAATGCCGTAAGTGAAAAGTGCTGTAAGCGTACATAAATCCATTGGAAAGGGATTGGCAATAGGGATTTACCCTAATGAAATTCCTATTCGCACATACAACCATAGTACATGTATCTAACTTGCGATTAGTTAATCTCCATTTCATTAATTATCTCCTGACATTGACGTCGGCGTTCTTCGATGGTATTAGCACTGCCAGTCGCAGATACTATGACTTCATGTTCGAGATCACTTACTCCACCTTCCTTCACTGAGAGATAAAACACAGTCTCACTATTTTGCTGTACAGCTGG
>MIQA02019449.1:0-21015 GCA_001887855.2 Sclerospora graminicola
ATAGTACTGGACTGGCTCGGGCACCCGACTCCCACGACGAGCCGGCTGGTCCGGTGACCCCGGACTGCCGCGGCTGGCACCCAGCCGACGCTGCTCTTCCAAGTATCGCTCCATCATCACCGAAAACATGTAATGCAGGTGATCCGGCACTTGAGGGCTCTCCTGGGGGTCGGCTCGCGGGGCGACTTGGGGAGCGGCCGGGCTGCCAGATCGACATTCCTTCTTAATCCGCCCGTCCACGTCTTCATCTTCGGCCCTGGATCCGCCGTCGCCGTCCGGGTCTGTACTGACTGGCTTTCTTCCGCTCGGGCGTATCCGGATCTTCATATCCTCCAAACCTCATGGCCGTCGCCACACGCGCTGCTCCCCTTGAACCAAGCGTCATACGGGTAATACCTACCGATGAGTCGGTTAAATCCGCTTCCGAGGGGCAGACTCGTACTGAGAAGAACCCGAGTATATCCCGGCCAGTAGCTTGCTGCCGGCGGCGGGGACGGCGCCACTCCAGTCGTGGCTGTCATCTTCTTTGACGGAAAACAGCCCACTAACGGTACCAAGCGGTCGTGCAGTGCGCTGGATGTCTCCTTCAACTTGTCTACCTTCAGATCGAAAAGCTCGTTTGGATCGAACACGCCGGTGTTAATGCCGGCTTGTTTGAGTTGATCGAATAGTCCTCTAATAAGGGACACGTGGCCGTCTGAGAGGGCTGGGGGAGAGACGGGACCTTTTAATCCGCCTAGGATTTTCGGCCGTGTTATCTTCAGCACCTTATCCGTCCGCAAGAACTGCCCCAACTCGTGAAGATGGCGAGCACGCTCCAGGTCTGTATCCGTAACCTTCTGTGATAGGCCGTCCAACTTTTCTTCTTCTTCTTCGAAACGCGGCCTATCTTTGCGGGTTGGATAATCCGATTCCTGCCAATCCGGTCTCTTTAGGGGTAGGTGGCCCGGATCGTGACTTGATCCCGATCCGGCCGGCTTCCCACTCCGGTCGTATCCGACTTCCGATTCTTCTTTCTTAATTTTTTCTTCTTTGATATCCATAATATGCATTTGTTTGTTAGGATCATGGTCGAAACCATGATCCTTCCTCGGACTATGGCGACTTGCACCATAATCCGATCCGGCTCCAGCCGGGGTATAGCGGCCGGCACTACAGTGAGTAGTACCGTAATCCGGCACAGTACCGTAATCCGCCCCCGGCGGAGCCTCTAGGGGAGTAACTTCTTCTTTAATGTCAACCTCGAACTCCCCCAATCCGAGGCGACCATCGCATCCTTCCAACTTCAGCAGCATTGAAGGCGATATGCCTCCCCCCAACGCACCCGACACAACATCTTCAACAAATGTGACAGGTTTAGGTCTTTCGCCCACTAGGGACTCGCGGTGATATCCAGGGTCACCAAGAGATCCGGGCACGCGCACCATTGTGGTGTAGTCGCTCTCAGAAATTCTTCCTGAGATGCGAACACCCACGGGGGGCCCAGATGACTGACTGTCGGAGGGGGTACTCCGTCCATCCGAGTCATGATCCGATCCGGCATCCGGCCGGCTGGATCGGTCACTTCCATCACCTTGGTCGTGACGACTTGGATGATCCATGTTAAAAGCTCACCTTGTGTACCCGTCAGCACTGGCGGTTGCGCTCTCTTGATAGACCCTAGGGCGAAAAGTGTAAAGTCCGTCGAATAAGGAGACGAGGGTTAGGACTAGGGGTAGCTCCTGGACGGAAATCTTCACCGGGGAGCTCGATTGGCAATATACTTGAAGTTTGTATACTGCGATGGCTGGACCGAGAATAATCGATCGGCCAGCTAAACCAATGACAATAAAGGGGTAAATCCAAACGTGTACGTAAAAGGGAATCCAAATGTAACTCCACAATCTTCCACAGTAGGCCAAAACGTTACCACACTTTCCAATACTAGATATAACCGTGTTCAAAACACGGGCGACTTGAGGTGAGTATACACGACGCAGCGACTCCCGGTCAGGGGACTTCCGGTGGGTTACTTTAACCTTCCCCGGGCAAACCAATAGCAGCAAGAGGGGACCTTGTTAGCCCTCTGCTGCGAACCAATGAAAGCGACTTGTGTCTAAGAAAGCGAAACGTATACTGATTTTTATCCCTATGTCCATTTTGTGTAACCTACCCGAAATAGCCCGGCTGGATAGTTATGTGTCTTACCTGAAGTGGTCCAGCCAGATGCTCTTTTGTGTACCAGACCAGCCGGTACACCAAACCCAGCTGGTACCAACCCAGCCGGTCAGCTGGTACCAACCCAGCCGGTACACCAAACCCAGCCGGTACGCCAAACCCAGACGGATCGGCGGATGTCCATCCCTCTTAGCTCACTTGACCGCTGGCGTTAGCACTTCCTTGGCAGCTCCACGTCCGACCCTGGCGCCTCATCCGTCCTCTAAGCAGCTCAACCTTCTTCAGGACCCTTCGCCCATACACCTTCCGAACAATCTGCCCTTTGGTCGTGGTCATCCGGTTCACCTGGACCGGACGGCCCATCCACCGCTAGCCCCACTACCAACATCTCGACCACACCCATCTGGCCCGATTCCATGCCTGTCACCGTCCTGCCGCTGGTAGATACGCTCGGCGACTGCCATCCGGCATCTACGCCCTTGTTCCGCATTTTCCGCCAATCAAAAGGCGCCCTCGGGAATGTATACCTTCCCGTTAATTAATTCAACAAGTCACTTTACCACATTACCTTCACTGAGAGATCAAAAATAAAAAAATCCTTATTCTGCTTCCTGTCGTATAAGAAACGTTTTGTCACAGAATGACAGTCACAGAACCGGCATTCGGTGTCGCTCGTCGTGGAAATCTGCTTTTCTCTGATTTGTATGGCCTTTTTATAAGCTAAATAAATCGAGGGTTACGGACTATCGAGAGTTACATGACTTATTATTTATTTATTAAATAAGGTTCACAATTGTAAATAAGCCTCTTAATCTGGCAGATTTACAATTCTTGTAGCCAAAACTGGATGAATCTCACAATACGATTAAGGGACTATTTAACCAACTAAATAGTCCATACCAAATTTTAATCTTACTTAAACTATCGAGGAAAAAAATGTATTTGCTCCTAGCCAATTGCACGCTTCCTCACTTGCAATTTATATGGTGTAAGCCTGTAACAGCAAGCCTGTTGCAGTACGAGTGGGTCGATTCGCGTCGTCCAATACGCGCCACCATACTCGAGGTGGGTGTGTGATGGTTTGGGGCGGATTTTGTGGCGGGAAGAAGACTGAATTGAAATTCCTGGAGGGCAAACAAGACTTGGTGAAGGACGTGGACACACTGCGCGCATTTGCAACGGTTCATGAATGTTGAAACTCAAAATTTTCAGCAAGATAATGCTGCCTGTCACAAATCCGGATACACCATGAGGTGGATCTAGAGCCAGAAAATCAGCACCATGACGTGGCCCGCGTTGTCGTCCGGTCTCAATCCCGTTGAAAATGTTTGGGGCATCATGACGCAGGAAGTTTATGCGAACGGGAAGCAGTATGACACGAAAGAGGCGCTCAAAAAGGCTGTTTTAGCGGCGTGGTCCATGATCCACTCTCGAGAAACTGTTCCTCTCGATGCGCAAGCGCTGTGTCCGCATCCTTACCTGCCGTGCGGCTTTATTTCATATTAGCAACGCGTCTTGCTCACATCAATATGCTTTAATATCGATCTTCCCTCATCCTGGAATTTACGATCATATTATGTGTCGCACATAGTCTGGTTGAATACGTCTCATTATACTTACAATCCAACCAGGTTGGTTGGCCCCGGGTTCGAACCCAGGACCTCCCGGTCCCGAAGTGAGCAGCGTACCACTCGACCACGGTCGGGCCTATGTCGCACATAGTCTGGTCACGAGGTGCAATGGAGATATCTCGTGATTCGCTATAATTTTACCTATTTTCAACGAATGAAAAGCTGAAATAGAACCTTTATCAATAGTACTACAGTAGTAGTACTGTTATTACACAGTAGTATTTTTATTTTCCTATGAATTTCTTACTATGAATTTCTTACTGTATTCAATTCCGAAGAATAATCATAAATTTTTTTGCTAGTGGTGTCATGGATAGCTCTTTTATTCCACCCCCGTTCCCGTTCCCAGAGGCCTGGTCGAGGATATTTGTAGAGCAGCAGCAGAGTCAGGAGAGGAAATGGCTTATGCCAACCATTTTTGGTCCAGCGCCATGCCAGACACCAGCTGCAGCAGAGCGTGATCGTCTGATCGGTCAAATGGTCCCACCTGGACTTTCAGTCCAGACTGTTGAGCAACAATCAAGTGATGACACTGAAGGTGAGAACAGCGGTTGTGAGTACCAATTTGTACTGAGTGATGAGTGGCGAGAACGTTTTCGATCTTCAATTCAGTTACAACAATTGAAGCGACGACAACCCAAGCGCGAAAAGAAAAAGACGAAAAAAAAGAAGGTTAAGCATCTACGAGAAGCAATTTCCGCTGTTACTGCAAATAACACCAGTCGTTCTCTTCATTTGGATCGTGAAATCCAAGCTGCTAAAACTCGTGCACTTGCCCGGAACTGGAAGCAACGAGGTGACGTTAATGTGTCGGCTCCAACGAATTCGATAGTTGAAGGGATGGAGACGTCGCTGAATATGCTCTTTGATGAGTTTTGCGATGCTTTCCAGCCAGTGATGTGGCCACACGACCCTTTGTCACATTAAAACATGTGGTTTGAAAAGGTGTTGGCCTGTCGAATGGACTACCGGTAACATAGTAGTAGCGTAAATTACGAAAGCACCGATATACCGGTGATATATCTGGGTTCTCATTTTTTTTCCGATAAGACAAAGGGAGTCGGACATAGAGATTTTCTGCATGGAACACTAGAATGAATCTGGGGCAGATGAAAAACGACCCCGCGAACGGCACGGCACAAGCCATTCCATCTTTGAAGCGCACGTTAAGTGGAGGTGCATCCAGCAGCGTCAGTCACGGTCATGCAGGTGGCTTGGCGAGCCACCTTGGCGTGAACATGAACAATATGAACTCGATCCCTTCGGTCCTCCACGCAACACCTAACACGAATCCGCCCCAGATGCTACGAGCCGTGACGTCCTCAGGTGTTTACAACCGTCCGTCATCTAATACAACGCTTCGAGGTGGCAGTAGCAGCCTTTCTACAGTCGGAACTGGCAGCTCTTCAGTGGCGAGCACTAACGTCACCGCTACAACCGCAACACGCAGCGTCTCCCAGTCATCTACCATGCAGGACTGGAGGATGTACTTGACGATCGAAGAGCGCCAAGCTGTTCGCTCTAAGATTCGTGACGCCTACACTAGTCGCTGCTCTACTTACGAAGACTTGCTGCAAGTGGTGGGGCTTCTGAAGTTATCAGTAGCCAACTAAAATGTATCTCACGTGCGTTTTTGTCGCTATTATTGCTGTCTTTGCTACAGGCTTGTGCTATTGAAGAGGAGCTACTCCACATCTCAGCTCCGTCGCGTCTGGACTACTTTAAGAGCGGCTTTGAGTTTGAGAATCGTGTCAAACTGAAGAAGGACCAGTTGCAAGGCCAATTAGCGGCATTGGATGCCAAACGGCGGCCAGCTAGCAGCCAGCAGCAGCAACAACAGGGAGGTTCTGGCAGTAGCAACAATGGCAGCAAAATGTTAGGATCATCCAAGAAGCAGAGGAATTAGCGGTCAAAGATTCGCTGGCTGCCTTTTCACGCTTCAGTCGCGCTTCTGCAGCTTAGTGTGAAATGCAGTTATGACTACATGTGCGGACTTGTATCTTTACGCTGTAGCAAAAGGCTACAAGACGCTTGGCACTATTGTTCTCTTCATGGATCAGCGTTACAAGTTTCGGCGAGTTTCGTCGAAGAAGAGACAGGATAGTAGTGACTGCATTTGCTAAATGTATTGTTGTATATTTTTTGGGCTATTTTGGTTGTCTGTTCTAATATTTGCGCAAGAAGAAATGCCTCAACACTTCTAAATGTAGCTGAAACATATTGCGTTGTTGTAACTCAGGGGCGAAGGCGTTGAAGTTGGCTGCTTCTAACCTTTCTAAATACATGGAAGAGCTCACCAGAGGTAGGAAAGCTCTGCGCGATTCGTTTGGCAATTCTTTTCGCAGCGACCGCGCTTTGTGCAGGTGCTCCATCGCACGACAGGCAACTTCGAACACCACAGGCGCTACCTTCTCACCGTGTTTGGGATCTTCTACAGCGGCCAGTAGATTCTCCGCTACCACACCGTGCTTTTTACGGCCGGACAAACAACACAAATCGTCAACATGGATAAGGATTTCAGGAAGCAGATTTATGTCGAAATTCATACCTTGCTCATCAGATCCATTGGCAGATAAGACTGTTGTCGTGAGCTGTGATACACTGTACCTCGCAGTAGCGTTGCGAGACCAATCGCCACACCAGCATGTCCTGCTACTATGTCTGCGGTGTCATCGAAAATACCAAGACATTCTAGCGTGAGGTACAGCAGTGACGAAGCCGTCTGCTCCGCGTAAATCTCCAACTCGTGCAGATTTTGCACCTCGTTACGGTCAAGATCTTGATCTCGCGCGTCCAAAAGTCGCTCAAACCACCGCCGGGTCAACTTGTGCTCCTGCACGGCAATATCAAGCTCTTGCAGCAATAATGTCGACTGATCCGGTCGCTCCGCACTTGTCGCACTCGAAATTTCGAACATACTGTTGATACGCTCTCTCCACCATTGCATACGAATTTTGCCTGTGATATGATTGCTGTGCACCGAGTCCTTAATCGTCGCGATCTCGGCATTCAAAGCGCGCTGTAAAGCACGAGTACAAATGTTCACTATAAGTCAGTGCATCGTAAATCTGCATGAAACAGTATGGTTTTCAATACGGACGATAGCAAAATAGGAAGGACGCGTCTTTATTGGTAGCAATAGACCGCACAGATATCCTTCGTAGTCCAATGTCCTGGTGGATAATTTTACAAGTTAAACGTCAATAACCGGATATTCTGTGAGCATCTTATTCGAACATCATCACCTGACCAACTCTCGTAGCTCCTCATTTTTGTTATGTATTGTACGCATTGAACTGAGCGATCTGCGCGGCATTATGCGGGATTGCAGCATTGTAATATTTGAACCGCTCGTTCAAAAGTTAAAGCTTTGCGTGGTACACATAGCACCATGTTAGTTACACAATAATCAGAGCCATTCAATTAACCCTTCATTGCTTAGCCATCGCATTGACTAACGTGCATTTCCCTGACCTGCATGTCCAGGGTTGTCAAATTCCATATCCAAAGTCATGAATCAGCAAAAAAAACGCGGTGCAGCCGACTTCACAGGCGATTCAAAGCGCCACACAATGCAGCGGCCAGGTGATGAAGAAAATTTGGTGTTTGAGGACCCGTTTGGAGACGACATGGAGGACGAGGAGATGATTGAGAGCGACGGTGAGGAGACAGTAATAGAAAACAATGAAGCTGCTGCTAAAGACGTGGATATGAATGGAGATGGACAATCTGATCAGCAAGTGAAGAAGGTTTTCATGCCTGGCGTGGATAAGCTGCAGGACGACGAGGTGTTAGACTATGACAGCAGTGCTTACGACATGTACTACGCGATGACAGCTGAGTGGCCTTCACTCAGCATTGACGTTGTGCGTGATAATCTTGGTGCTGTGCGCTCTCGCTTTCCCATGACGATCTTCATGGTAGCAGGTACACAGGCGACAAATGGCGATGACAACCAAATCACAGTCATGAAAATGTCGGAACTGCACAAGACAAAGCGCAATGACGAATCGGACTCAGACGATGAAGAATCGGAAGATGAGGACGAAGCGGAAGGAGACCCAATACTCGAATCTCGTTCTATTCCACATTTGGGCGGTGTAAACCGCATTCGATGCATGCCCCAGTCCTCCAACATTGTAGCTACCTGGTCAGATCGTAAGAAGGTGCATCTCTGGGATATTGCTAAGCAACTTGAGTCACTGGACGGCAAGGCAGGTGCTCCGCTGCCGGCTAAGCAGGCGGCGTTGTACACTTTCTCGGGACACGCTGACGAGGGTTTCGCCCTGGATTGGTCTCCTGTGCATGCTGGTCGCATGGTATCAGGTGATTGCAGCAGGTTTATTTACCTTTGGGCCAACTCGGAGAACTCGTGGAGCGTTGACAAAGTGCCGTTCAGTGGTCATCAGAGCTCCGTGGAGGATTTGCAATGGAGTCCAACAGAAGCATCTGTGTTTGCTTCTTGTTCTTCTGACCGCAGTGTGCGCATTTGGGATACCAGGCGGAAGGCTGGTAGTATGTTAGATATTGCTGCTCACGACGATGACGTTAACGTGATCTCTTGGAACCGCAACGTTGCTTATCTATTGGCGTCTGGTTCAGATGATGGATCGTTTAAAATTTGGGATCTGCGAAACTTTAAAGCCGATAATGCGGTGGCACACTTCCGGTACCACACGGCGCCGATTACGTCGATTGAGTGGCATCCGACCGATGAGTCGGTGCTTGCTGTATCAGGGGCTGACAACCAGATTTCTGTCTGGGATATGTCTGTGGAAGAAGATACCGAGGCTGCAGCTCCTGTTCAGGAAGAGAAAGATGGGGAAAAGTTAGATTTACCACCGCAGCTTTTGTTCATTCACCAAGGCCAGACTGATATCAAGGAGCTGCATTTTCACCCGCAATGCCCTGGCGTGCTCATGAGCACGGCTAGCGACGGCTTCAACGTTTTCAAGCCTGCTAACATTTCGTAATAAAATCTGCTCGATTCATTAGAGTTCTTGCGTCTAGCTGTCTCTGGGGAAGATAAAGCACGAGTTGTATTATAATATACAAGTACTTCGTATAACCTGGGTCATATCTGAGGCGATCAAACATCTGTATTTACTTTTACAATTGTTTTTGCACCATTTACTCTTTACGACTTTAAACGATGGTGCACTTGCGGCTCGCTCAGTGCCTTAGCTACCTGCTTCTGCTATCCGTATCTTTTGTCAGTTTCGAGCGAGCTGAGTCTCTGACCGTGTATGGCAATGGAGGCGATTACGTGAAACATAAGACCAGCTTCGACTTCTACTCGTCTGTAGACCGCGGCTGCAGCTTATGTCGAAACGAAGCTAACTGCTCCCTTGCTGTGCACAACCATTCGGCCGGCGTGTTCTGTAGCGACGTTTTATCTACGCTACAACCATGCTGCTGCTCGTTCCGCAACGAGTGTATGACGACCATATTCTCGAACTCGTGCGAGTGCTTCGATGGTGCCAGAGAAGAGGAGATTTTGACGACAAGATTATATTTGTTTGTGGCACTGTCATTTATTGCTTGGGGATTACTGGTGTACGACAAAATGTGTGCGGGGCCTTACAAGGTCATGAACAGTAGCCACCAGCTACTGGCAAACTCACCATCAGGAGCGAGAGCGAGAACAGCAGACAGTACTGTGGACACAATAGACGCTGAGGTGGTAGAGAATCAGAATGCTGCTCCTATTGCGAACACTGTGGTTGTCGAAATCGCAGAAGAAATTGGGGAAGTCGACGATGGCCTTGCTCCACTGCGACCTTCGCCGATTAACGAGATGATAGAGATTACGAATGCCGTAGTTGTGGAAGCCGAAAGGAGATCAGGTGGACAATCTTCGGCGATTTAATTGACATACTCTGTGATATAATGGTACACATGGATTTATCTATGACAGAAACCATTATCCTGACGATATTTCTATCAGATCTATTGTCAACTCAAGGGGACTAATATTTTTTGTTTGGACACCCGCGAAGGAAAACGTGTCTTCGACAACCTGCACATTTGGCGCTTCGTCGTGAGGTATATCTGCGTGTATGACCTCATTGAAAAAAGCAGGTTTGGTGGTTGGAGCTGGAGACTCTGACACTAACAGTGGTATTTTGTCACCATCGTTTCCCGTATCTATTTGAGAATCTTGCCTCCGTTTGCCAAGTCGTTGGCGGAAGTGGGCCAAATCCGTGTCAACGGCTTCGTACATGATCATTTGGTTTCTCCTAAAATCACTGAAACACTCTACCCACTGATCTACATATGTTGCGAATACAAAGAGCGCAAGATATGCCGACAAGTGAATGAATATTTCTGTGGAAACCGACATTTGGTTGTCGATCCACTCATTATCCTCCTGCGCAAAGTTACCCTTATCAAGGGTCTCATTTGCTGCTTCAGTAGCTGAAAGTCTCTTATGGTGCGTGGCGAGCGGCCATGTACCACGACACTCGCACGTTTGTGATTTTCTAGTTGCTCGGCATTCAGCGTAATAGGGGCAGCAGCACGGTTGCGCGGTAACAAGAAGGTCTCCGCAGAAAACTCCTGACGACGTGTTGTTAATGGCAACGGAGCAATTTCCGCTGTCTCGACAGAGCGTACATCCGGCAGCGACACTGCCGATACTTGAATATTGTACACGAAGAAGGCGACTGGTTGATGTTGTACTGCGTTCTCGTATAATCTCGGCGTTGGCGGAAAATGATTCATACATTGCGGAAAGTAGCAGCATCGCCGCCAAGCACTGCAGTGTCAGTATCATATAACTCAAGAATTTCACGAGTGTAAATTTCCCGGATGGATAAACTGGTTTTGACCAATCAGAGTGAGCAAATAAGGAAGAAGTCGGTTCGCCATGTTGTATACACTACTTTCTCCGTGTCATTTTGTATATTTCTACCAATTGGTACGCTGACATTTTTATTGTCAGCGCTGATTGGGCAAAACCAGGAGCGGCCTCAAATTGGCAGGAGGACCCAAATTGGCAGTTTGGACCTTTACCCAATATTTTTTTTGGGACATAGCCCATTAGCGTAAGCATCTTGACTTTTACCCAAATTAATTTTTTGCTATTCAGTGCTGAAGAAGGCCCGAAAATTGACAGTTTACCTTACCTGTAGGTTATAACAATGCAAACTTGAAGAATCGCTGCATTTTAGCAATGCAAAACGTCACGTACTCCATGCAGTATTTATGCGGATCTTCGGTAAGTTGCGTGAAGATCAGTTGAGTAAATAGTACACATACAAGATGATTTGAGTAATAAGATGAGCTGGTAGCTGACCGATTAGCGATGTTCCCCTATTGATTAGCGATGTTCCCCTAGCTTTTTTTTGTACGTCTAGCAAAAGTGACGTGACAAAAACTCTAGTGTAGAATATTATTACCCGTGAATTTGACATATAATACATAATAATTGTGTTGCGAAAGTGATGTTGCAGTTTTGGTACATGTAACCAGAAAAGGGAATTTGGAAATAGGGGATCACAAAAAATGAATCGCACCTCCAAATCAGCTTGCAGCACTAAATACTCTAATTACACGTTAATCATGGCAGAGATGCTGGTTAACGCCGCCTTGTGCTTTCTACGCTCAAGCAGCATTACAACTGTCGTCTTGCTGCTCTTGTCCACACGCTCGCGCTCGGTCATCGGCGTTTCAAATGCAAACGTCAGCTCCGCCTCTTGTTCAAGGAATTCATCTTCAAAGTTCTGGAAGAATTTCATAGTCTGTTCATACGTCGTTTTGGTCTTCTTGCTCTTATTAGAGCCACCACTTCCACTCTTTTTTTCAGTACAAGAAGCCAAAATGAGGAAGTAGTCCATCTGAAAGCTGCTACGCAGTTCTTGCGTGTCTTCATTCTGAATCGCCCACTCAATGTCTTCGTGCAAAGCGGAATGCAGTGCCGGCACCAGCTGATATGGAAGGTTCACCATGCGTTCATTGAGTACAAGTCCGACGGTTTTTGTGCTAAGAATATGCTGCAGCTTGGGCAGCTCGACACGCGGGCACTTCTTGGTCACGTACTGCACAACCTGTTGGATACTCGTTTCCTTTTCACAGCGCTTCAAGTTCAGTGCAGTAACAAAACCATAAACGTCATCTTCACCTTCAACGCAAACCATGGTGCCGGTAGTGACCTGGCCTACGATGGTGTTGGCAAGTCCGGAGACGTCGAACGGTTGCGAGGGCGGCATATACGACAATAATAACTGCTTGACGCTGTGAAAATGAGACTCACGCGGGTCCGAAAAGATAAACTCTACGCTCACATTGTCACCAGTGGTTGCAGTAGCGTCTTCGCTATTCATATCGTCGTCCGATTCCTCTTCGTCCTGCGCGCCATTGGGCGCAGCCGCAAACGTGAGGTCGCTTTCACTGTTGTCGCTACTTTCGTCGGCCGATTCATCCACCATTTCTTCAACATTGAGGTGTCCATTATTACCATTTTTAGCGTCCTGGGGCGCAATCGCAGACTTGCGGGAGCGCTTCTTCTGGGTAGGCATGACGACTGGCTTACAATCAGGACCACTGCTTTCAGAATCAGCAAACAGATGAACCTTTCTGCTCTGTTGTGATACACTCCATAATGTGATTTATGTCTTTTTGGGCTAATTTTGAATGTTGACTAAAATATATTAGCGCTGATATACTGAAGTATTAGCGCTAGATTAAAAAATAGTTAGTACGTGTATACCAGATAAACGACGTGTATACCATATAATAGTAAGGAGAAGTATTATTATTAATTTTGATATGAGGAATTATATACCAAATGGGAGACATAATCCCCACCGGAGTTTTTATTATCCCCACCGGAGTTTTTATTATCCTCGGGATAATATCGTATCTTCCTTGAAAGGAGAGATTTACTTAATGGGGCCGAAAAATGATGGGTTCAAACCTAATGGGGCCGTAAAACAATAGTACCCCCGGTCTATTGAGGAACTTTAGATAAGCAGATGACGGAGACTTTGATTTGGGTCAGCTCTTTCAAATACCCAATTCCAACACGAAGAGTGCATGAGCCAGACTCACAGGTTCGAATACTGAAGATGCGCACAGGCGTTGCGAAAAAATGAAAAAGGTGGAGCATATCATTCACCTGAACCATGAAGGCCAGTAAGTGATCACACCCAAGAACTAGGTGGAACACTGACGTATTTAACCAGTTGAAGATGCTACATCGAGCTCAAGATTGCAACGAAGATCTATTGCGACCCCAACGTGTATCAGTAAGCGATCCATACAAGTTATATTATTTAAGAGACCTGTCAGTGAATTACCATCTAATTCTTCATTGTTAGAAGCTTTACCATTTTCCATTGCCGTAGCACCAGCTTCAGGTGTTTTATCATCGTCGCGACCGAGGTAAAAGTCAGCATTTACGTCAAACAATTCAAGCGTAACAAGTTTATCGAGAAGCAGCATCACGCGCTCTACCGAAGCTAGTGACTTGCCGGATGTAATGATTTCATTTGGCTTTCGCCTCTTCAAGAAGATGCAAAAAATCGACAAGGCCAAGACGCTCATGTAGATATAATTTCATGCTATATTATTAGGACGTAGAAATGGACTTGTATGCTCATACCATTTAAGCGTACAGCAGGAAATGAAGTCACAACGTTAATGTTGACACGTACTAAATTTGCACTCGATAGGGTATGTTAGTGTTCTCTAAGAAACGAACGCATAATGGAGACGGCATAGTAAGTATCAAATACTAGTACCGGTATCAGGATTTGATTGTATCATACATTTCCTACTAGGTCCGAGCGGCCCCATTAAGGTTGAACCCATTTTTTCGGCCCCATTAAGTAATTTCCTCTCCTTGAAAGATTACAAATAGTGTGGACCACAATTTAATATTTGTCCCTGCACTGTGAACCATTCTATCATCTTCTATGCGGTGATGCTAAAGATAAGGCTGCTTTTTAGACCCCCTGCATTGATTGACTCTACCCCAAGTACTAGTGAAGCTGCTACACATATGATACATGCTCGTCAAATTTCTGTCTTTGTTAAACGGCTTCGTTTCCCACTTCGTCGTTACCTACTGATGAGAAGATGGTAGATACATTCTTCTTTAACGGCTTCACGATGGTAAAGTCTATTAAGCTCGTTGACACGCGGCTTCTTATCTGGCAACAGCAGTTACACGTCTATGTCTGGAGGAGCAGAGGCGATTCTATCATTAATAGAGGAGAGCCAGCAACAATTTAGCCTCTGAAAACAGGAAAAAAAGACGACGTTACAGCAACAAGAAGGTTAAGCGCGCACTATCGTTGTAGTCGTAATAGCTGTTCACGTCGTAAAGGTTTGCGTGTAGTCGCTAGTTCATCATTCAGCATTCGAATGCTACTGATAAAGATTTTGTGATCGCTATTACAGAAATCAGAAATTAAATAGCTCCGGTGGGGATAATAAAAACTCCCGTGGGGATAATGTATCCCTTATATAATATACTAATTTTGTGTGCTTTTTTGTTTTGTATTTGGATACAGTCAATCCAATTATAACTAGATCCTAGTTGATATAAGCAGCAAAAGCAGGTACATAGTGTGATGAAATGGTACATGAAGATGATATTAACGATGTATATTTGCTTGAGACCTTCGTTTCCATACTCTGAAGAAGCACTTTCGTTCAGAGCCATATTTTATCTCGATTTGGTTGGAACCTTTCGCGATGTACGGTTTAACATAAAGAAGTTAAGCACCAGATCCTTAATTATACTTGTGATGCAATTCTAGGTTGTTTCTAACACGGAGATCAGTCAGCTGCTGGATTTGTCATATCAACATCTGGACGAAGAGGTAGACCTGGATCGTTTCACGGTTAAGCGGTACGTTTTTGAGACATATATGTGAACATTGAGGTTTAGCGAAGCATGGTGTACTGAAATTACCGTCAGATTGTGATCAAGAAGACTGCGTAATCACGCTTAATTGTGTTTCTAAACGGAGTCGTCGATATAGCCGCGCACGATCTGGCTAAAAATATTTGCCTGCAAATGGGCGAGTATTCCAGCTTCTACACGATATTTGGAGTGCTACGGGTGAAAGAAAGGTAGGAACGGATATCCATGCAGCTCACAGGTAGTTCAAGCGCCAGAACGTGCGACGCCAAACAGAGATAAAGACTATAGAAAAATAAATTACTGGTGAAACCCACCCTAGTGCTGTTGCAGCCGTCAAGAAGCAGCACAATGAGCTCGACCTCACTTCGGTGTACCACCGTTACGAGGACAAGACACTCTGCGAGGAGATCGCGCAAGTAGCAATACTGCCTTCAGAGGCTTTTACTTTGCCAGTAAGGAAAATCTTCAAGCGCAACAAGTAAGCACTGGTGCTGAAGTGAGAAACGGATAGGCTAGATGCAGCGTTTGATTAAAGCTACAGACATTATGTCGACCTAATTCCAGAAATAAATGTTGGCTTGGCATAAGAACTTTTTGCTATTGCCTAGTGTTATGTAGAAGTAGCATCTATTGGTCTAGCGTGATCCGTAATCACGTTGCCATTTTCAAAGAGAATGGCACGGTTCGTCTCAAATTCAACCGATTTTCTGTCTATTGCAAGTACACTGCATGTATAATACCTGCTTTTGCTGCTAATAGAGTACTAAGATCTAGTTATAATTGAATTGGTTACAAACTATAACGCACACATAATCCAATTATATTATGGGCGCCTTTATAGACTCACCCCAAATATACAGTAAAGTCCATATTAAGTTCGAATATGGTACTAGAGAACAAAACATGAAGAACGATTAATGCACATCCGATTTTTATTAACGATAATTTCTCATTCCATATCGCTATTGACTTAACGCGCACAAATTTATTCTTTTTTGCGTCAATTGAGGCTTATACTACTGTACCATTTGTAGCCGTGCATATATTTAACACTGTGAGTATTATCTCTTGAATTTTGCAATAGATATCGTTAAAGATGCAGCAGGTGCCACCAAAACTACATCTCTCTGTACGATTTTACAGAGGGCTATATATTTCACGGTAACTAAACAAACTTTTACAGGGCTCAAAATACCTTGATGACGATCGTCCATCGACGGATTTTTTATCGCAAAATTACTTGGAAGCGTGCGGCACGAAACATTCCAGCGCGATGCAACAACGACTTCTACAAGCAAGTCAAGCAGTTTTACGACGGAAACAATTCGCCAGCTCTGTGATCCAACAGAGTAGGAAGCGGCTGCACAACGAGAACACAAGTGGCTCAAAATGCACGAAATAGTCGGCTCCAAAAGGAAATAAATGGGTCAATCGGCATCTTCGATAAAAAGCAAAGCTACCGAGACTCCAGTGATCTGATCAAGTAAATGGTAAAATAAAGACATCTTCTGTTGAATTTCAATGTGTTCACAATGATACTTGACGTGGAAACGTTGTACCTCCCTTATGGTACAGGGGCATTAGGTCTTAGAGTGTGAAATATGCTCTGACTACTGTAGTGCTGGTTTTGCGACACTCTTTTTTTGAAACTTCAGACAAGAAGAACATTAACCAAAAAGACAATGCAATGACTCTTTTTGGCCAATCACGATCGATTTTAAGTATTGTTGAGATTATGTAGCTATCCCTTTACAGTTCTTCATGACATGAAGTTTGCTCTTCATCTCTCACTGGCTGCTTGTTTTTGGAAAAAAAACCCTTGGAGATTTCATCCAGCAATGCTTCTTCTTCTGTTGCCTCACAAGCTGCAGGAGTCTCGAAATATATCTCATATTCACACATGTTGCGCTCCTCCACAGAAATCACACGATTCGTTGAACCACAGAAGAGCTCCACGCGTGTCTGACGCTCTTGTCCATTCGTGCAGGGCTCGCCATGGTTATAGCTCTGAACACGCGCAAAACTAGCAGCATCGTGCCATCCATTCCAAACACCCAACATGATAGGCCTTGGAACCTCGTCTTCCTCTTTGGTTTCCTCTACTAAGGCAACTCCCCCTTTGGTTTCGAGCTCGTCTTTCGCCCATTGCTGATATGATGATTCAGTCTGTGACACGTTCTGAAACGGGCACAGCACCATTTCATACGTGCGGGGAATAACGTTAGGGGTTCCACCTTTCAACTCTTTTTCATTGACCTCATAGGAAAAACATTGACCAACAAGCTCGACGAAAGCAGATTTCCAGACTGCATCCGAGAATGTGCTCGTCTCAATGACGCGGCTTTGAACGTATGTGACGTACTGTATTTTGCGCAGCACTTGATAGGACTGCTCTAGTTGCCCTTGTAGCTTTGGATTTTGCGGTACCCGACTTTGTAGATCATAGAACGCACGCTGATTAGCCTGATATGCCTGAGTGAGGCGTTCATACTCTCCCTCTAACTGCTTCACCTTATCCACAGCTTGCACCAAGTACATTTGACGAATCTTTCGACCGCGTTGCACCAACTCGAGTCTATTTTGAAGCATCGTAAGTCTATTCAGCCAATCCGTCGCGCAGAAGTCAACACACACTCCCTCACCTTCATCACTGCCATCACAGCAGTCGCATATTCCATCGTCCACAAAAGCCAAGGGGACTCGCTTGTCGTCGGATTTGCAGTGAAATTGTCGACCAAATTTACCTTTTTCTGAACTTTGAAGCACGTGAGAGCATGCAGAAGTGTTAGGTTCGTCGCTTCCGTCTTTGCAGTCGCAATAATTATCGTCTACACGCTCTATTGGCAATGAATTCACGCAGTCTTTTATCACTCTTTCAAAAGATGTCGTTTCTCCACTATTTTGACGATTTGAGACCCCGAAGATGGCGTCGTCATCCATGAAATCCCAGTCCTCTTCATCATTTTCGTCCTCGTCTACGTCTCCGTCGACGATCTCGCCGATTCCGAATCGCTTGATGTCATTTAGCTTATACAAAGACGCTGTATTACCTGGTATTTGGATTGCTACGACTAGCATGCACACGATGCTTACCATAACGGCTCTAAAGGGCGAGCGCTTGGTTATTATCGGCGCCATTGAGGTCTGTAAATTTTTCATCGGGGAAACCTGTGATTGGAGCAAAACATTACAGAAAAAAGTAAAAAGAGTACTTGTACAAGTCTTGAAGACGTCGATATTATTCTGTTACATCATAGTATCCTGAGCCAGTCACTTTGGCCCGACATGGGGTAGAACGATTAAAATAAAGAAGCGAAGTCATTAAATCTGTTCCCTCTTCTCCATCGCTCAGTTCGATAAACTCATCTTCAGTAATTGAGTCAGAGTTGTCTTGGTCATTCTCGTCGAGCAAACCCCGTCCACCAGCTTCCCACTTGTTCTTGCTCCATACAACCACATTTTCTTCGCTTAAGTCATTCCGATGTGCATTTTCAACTCTAATGAAGCTCAGAAGCTGTTCGTTACGATTCATTAAATTGACAGGAGGTAAGCCCAGCAGATAACGAGTCATTACAACTAAATGACTAGTTCCCATACGAAATATACTTCCCAGCATTCCCTCTACCAACAGTATTACCCGTTTAATCAACGTGAAGAGATTTACCAACCCCATGAAGTTGCTGCAGATTCAATGTTTTTACTGAGACCCCTGCAAACTGAAATGTAACTTCAAGAGTACGAGTAGAAAAGTGACATTACGTTTACCACGTAACCAAACATAATGCAACAGTTGTTTCAACGCTCGTAGATTTACAAACATGTTGTTTGTAAATCTACAAGCTCCGAAGGGCAAAAAGGCAAAGGCAACAGTATAATAGAGCAGGAACAATTATTCGATTTGTTTAACCATTAGTTCTAATGTATTTCCTCCGTCCGAGAATATAAGAAGGTTGGCATGAAAAAGTCTCGATTAGGGTTTTTACATCTAGGTGGCTACAAACACATGATTTGTAGATTAGGGTGGCCACGTGTGTTCGCAGGTGGCCAAACAAAATACCCTACGTACCGGTATGGTAAAAAAAAGATATCTGCTGTTTAAACGGTTGTTTTTTATATAATATAATTCGACTTTTGGTGGCTTTTCGTAAGACAGCGCACCCACCATAAGAACAGGTAATTCACCGCCTAGATAAATGGGCCCACGGGGTCGTTGCTTAAAGCGTCTTTGGGCTTGAATCCAGAACATGCGGTGCTTGCCATGGAAAAGTTGAGCGTAGAGTGGATCCTCCGAGGTCGTGCGGACTAAAAATAAAACGTGCCCGATAAAGAGGTCGGTCTCAAACGGGACGGTCGTACGGGCATTAATTTGGAGCGGTTCCCATGGTGGATGCAGACTCCCGACGTCACGAAAGAGGGGACGGAATATACAGTGTCGGACTAAAAAGGATCTCTAAAAAATGCGATGCCACGATGATGTCGTGGGTAATGGTGTATGGTAGTAATCTGACATACTCGCTTCTGTTGAGCGTCTTGGCCGTGCTCGCGGCATTCGCTGGTATCGTTGCAGTGGCCATAAAAATGGATGTTACGCATGTGCTGCTGTTGCTGGCTGTATAGGAGTGGATTACAACTTTAATACTATGTTTCTTGGGTGCAGCTTCTCTACTGACATCAAGTCGACATGTGATACGCAATAAAGCGTTCCTGAGCTTCGCCGGCGTGTTTTTGACCACTTGCTTTACTCTCACAGCTACATACTTGGAAGATCGTGCTGCGCGGATGGCATATGCTTCGAAAGTGCGCGCTGGGCGTATTGATACAACGCTTAAACTTGACTCGAGAACCGCAACGCAATGACTCGAGATTAAAAGGAGGCATTAAAGAAAGCTCTCAGCGCCGCTGGAGACATGTAATTATTCATGACAGTATCGATTCCATTTGCAGATTTAAAGTTAAAAGAAATTCTCGCCAAGACACCAATGAGGAAGGATTGGTTGGCGAATATCATCAGACCGACGCCGTGGTCAAGCGATTGGCGCAGCCATGTCAAACCGCGGAAGGCCTTGTTGTATTCAAGAGCAAGGTCGAGCTGTTGGCATGTTTGTGTCATCCAAATATTGTCTTGCTCATCGGTAGCGTCTGCCTCGGCATTGGACTCGAGCGTCAAGTTCTCTGAGTTCTCATATCGATGGTATTCCAATACAAAGTAGAACAAAAGCATGAAGAGAACGCAGACAGCAGCCATGACGAAGAGGCCGTACCAGTACACGAGGGCATGTCTACCGCTCGAGTGCCAAGAATGTGCGACGTCAAGACGCTTTTCTCGGCACTTGAAGCAAACGAACGATAGAAACAGAGCGTTTTGGCTATCACGAAGGACGCGGCACGGGTCTGTGGTGAGCTGTGGAGGACGATTTGTTGGTTGGCAATATGTATCGGCTTCGCGATACCGAGCAAGGTCTGAATCGCATAAAAATACGCATAATTCACTCACAGAGACAAGTTTTGGAAGTTATTAATGTTGACGAATGAATTACAATGAGTTACCGGAAGCGACTTGTTTCGATTCCCGAAAGTTAGCCTTTAAATGCGCAACGTTGTTGAACTTCTAGAAGCGACTCCTTGAGAAAATCTAGGTCGTACGGATCTTCATCCTGACAAGATTCACCTGAGTGCTGACGGACACACGAGCTTCACGTTACCGGACTCCTCGACAGTAGAGCAACGCAATCGATATGTTTTCCTCATCGTAGAGGACAACTCACCTGCACTAGCGATTCTGTTCTCTCTGGTTCTGCCTGGTCTAGTCGCCGGTGGTTTGCTTGGGAGAACGTTAACTTCCGTAAGCTCGTGGACTAAAGGTGGAACGAAGAACTTGTCATCGAAAGCTTCTGCGTACGTATTCACCATGTATACTTTATCAAAATACTCTATTATAGTACTTGATAGCTTCAATGAGCGTAATGCAGCCACGAGATGACGGCATGGTATTCCATGTTGGTACACGTAGCCGCACGAGCACTCTTTTTTTGATAGCACAACGTGACGTTTTACTGGCATTACATCAACACGGAAAACTTGAAAGATGTCATCACTGATCTTGTTTACTTTGTAGGCACCGATTTCCCGCGTTTGCTCGGCAAAAGCATCACTCGCTGCAGGAGTGATAATGCGTCCCACTCTCTTCCATCTCTTCAACTCATCAATTTTTGACACGAAGTCAGCGCGCACGTAGTCCACATAGGCCTCTATCAGCTGAAAAGGGAGTTTGTCTCGAATTCCAACTGTGTTCATTGCGCTGTTTTCGCTTTCCACATAGTTTGTCGTACGCCACCCGTAAAGTTTCTTTTCTTT
>MIQA02019452.1:0-15453 GCA_001887855.2 Sclerospora graminicola
CCAACAAAGCAGTAGATGAATTCGTATTACAACGTCAAGCTGTAATACGCTATGTAAAAGACGCGCTTACTTCCGCTTTTGATAAGCAGAAGCAGAATGCAGATAAAAATGGACGGAAGAACACAAATGCTTTTGAAAAAGGTGAATTAGTTATGTTATCTACAACTAATTTGCCTACACAAGCAATTAGCAACTTCCGTACACGGAAGTTGCTCCCTAAATTCATTGGGCCCTTTAAGGTCCAAGGTGTTAAAGGGAATGCCTATACCTTAGACATTCCCGCGGCCATGCGCCTCCACCCAACGTTTTACGTTGGGAGGCTCAAACCATACCGATCGTCTACGGACGAGACGCATCGCCACGGCGAATGCCGTGCTTCTTCAAGTCTCCCAAGAGAGACTTGTAGTCGGCCTCCAACCGCTGGTGGGAAGCCTGGAGAGCCTGGAGAGTTTCCACCTCCGACTTTAGACGATCAACGTCAAGCATCAGAAGATCACTCTTCTTCTGCATCACGACTTGCGCATCGAGAATCTCACGAATCTCGTCCCGATGATAACGATACGTTTTCATCGAGTGGCACATGTCCTCGCTCAAAGCGTCACAGTGCTTCTCAAGGTTGCGGAGCTGATGACCATGCGCCGCAACAACAGCGCCGAGGGAATTATCAGCCCCCGCCGCCCCTGATTGACAGTCAGGGGAACAAGCGCTACATTCTCGAGCGCTTGCTTTCGAAGCGCTCGGTTCCCTATAAGAAGGGGCAGCGTACCGAGTACTTGGTGCGTTGGCTGGGATATTCCCAAGAGTTTGACTCTTGGGAACCGATCGAGGTGTTGAGGGCGGATGCCCCTGACCTCCTGCGTGAGTTCGAGAAGGATACTTCTCCTCGAACTCAAAAGAAGCGTCAACACTAAGTGTTGATGAGGGCGGCACGCCCACACTAGGTGCTGATGCCTGCGAAGCAGCGATAGCAGCTTCCGATGCCTTAAGAGCGTCGACAAGGCACTTAACCTCAGCGGGTACTGAGAAACCTCGGTACCCTCTTAGCTCCTTTTCGGTCAGACGAGAAGCTCCGGGGGGACAACACGGGCACCTCATGCTCGAAGAAACCCCACAAGAGAAACCCTCTTTGATACAAGTGAAAGGGATATACTCCATTTTACCTGAGCATGAGTACTTTAAGAAGCGCTCGCGGTTTGCGTGAACCTTCTTCACATACTCATCGGGACCTTTGTTGTAATTTTCAACAAAGGCATTCCAACTCTGAGTAAGGGCGTCTTTGTCGTCCTTATTCTTTCGCGACCCTTTCCGGTTCGTGTAGTGACGAGCTTGGAAGAAAAGGTCGATGAAGTACCGACGTCTATCGTCAGTACTACGATCAAAATGACGGTTGCGAAGGTCCTCGCAATCGTCAAGCGCATTAATGTCAAACAGTGGATATTGACAATCACGTTTGACATGCCCACCACTACCATAGGCAAGCGTCCATGCGGGGGTCCAAAACCCCACTTCGTACGGAACATAACGTTCCACACGACACAGTGAATCGGAAGCAGTGTAAGCCGCTTCCGCACGATGTTTCTTGGCGGGTGGGGGCCCACCTGCCACCTCAAAGTCGTCTTCGCTACGACCTGGCGAATGACGAGGTCCAGGAGGAGCCCTACGTTCCGCATGCCACCGCCTCATCGAATTGTCGCTGTCGTAATCGACGGCGTCAGAAGCCACTTCGCCATCACTTAACGGCGAAGCGGTCCTAGTGGTCTTAACCCCACTAGAGTTGTTGACAGGGACATTATCGTCCTCGCCCCCATACTCGGAGTCGGATGACTCTCCGAAGAGGTCGTTAAACTTCTTCTTTGACACCCGCCTTGCGGCAGGTGGAGACGCGGAAGACGCTGCATTCGCGACGTCTCCCCGCCCTCGCTTAGACACTGCTTCCACAGCGTCTGCCACGAGAGACAAGCGGTCTTTTGAATTTGCCTTGCGCCTCGACGCTACGTTCGAAGCGTCGGCATTCGACGACACCTCCGCACGCGATGCAGAGGTGATGTCTGTTTTCGAAGTATCGGCAGTGCCCGTAAGAGCGCCGCTGCGTTTGCTGACCATTAGATTACTTTTGGTCAAGATGAGTTATAACTGAATATCGTTATGACCAACAAGTGCCACCACTCGATTGGCCAATATTACGATATATTATTGGCCAACCAGCTTGAGTGGGGGGTGATGTAATGGGGTACCATTACATAAGTGATATTTGAATAGAAATATCACAGTTCAATTTCAGTCGTAATACCTGAAATTGTGAATATTGGATTATAAGTTGTCATAATCCACCTTTGAGAACAGATTCTGATATAATCGAATCTGACAAGTCATCTAATGATAAAAATATCATTAGATCAGTTTTATACTACATTTTACTATGATTAGTCTAGGTCTAATTATACTAGTTAGCTCTTAACCACCATAAATATATTCACTCTTAAACTTACCTTCTAGCACTCACCTCTTAAGTGTATATATATTAATATATATATACTTAATAGATAATTAATTAATACATTATTACTTATCTACCTAAGTTTATCTAAAGTAAACTAAGGAGGACCAAATTACATTTGGTCCTACACAAATTTGCACGCTTCCTCATTGCAACTTACAGTGTAAGCCGCGTGACAGCAGCCCTGTTACACCCGGTATCTTTGGTAGGAGTGTCGGAATTTCGAGGTGGCTTTTGTCAAGGATGACAAAATGAAATGTCCTAATAAGCAACGTTACGGTGAACTTTATGCACAACATTGTCAAGTTAATAAATTTTTGGTCAAGATTTTTCATAACTCTTCACAATATACTTTCGTTTTTACTAGCTACTAATTAGCGCGGCGCTAAAGACAGCATTTCCTCGTCTCATCTTTTCGCTTTGGTACTAACACACCAAACGTGACAGCGCACCCCTAAGAACCAATCGTTTTAGGTGCGCAGACTTAATCGATCAATTTTCTACATAAACTGGTGTGAAAAGGGCCGCCAAACCTGATTCAAATCCAAGCTAAATATAGGATAACCTTAGCTATAGCAAACTTCCTCTGTCCAAAAATTAGGCCGCGCCTACAGTTAAGCATGTCCAGGAATATAAGGCCAAATTGGTGTTAATTACGGTTTCAAATATAAATTCAAAGACACCCCGCTAAGGTCCTAACGTTGGATCGATAAAAAGGACGATGGTTAGCGCAAGCGTCGCGTAATTTTCAGTCGCTGCGACCACGACGAACGCGCTTGCCATCGTTAATTGCCAGCTTGGCGCGAGTTCATACCCAAAAACGACGTATCTGGCGCTGAGAAACGTCAACTTTAGGGTAAGTTCCTTGGTCACACCGTTACACAGGAGAAATATTACGCATACTTAGAACATATAAGCGAATACCTTCTTGCGCTGGGCCGCTGCTAAGATTTTGCAGTGCTCGCGGTTTTCGGATCGGTCTGCATCATGTTGAGAACGCGGACCCCGTGGAGTGTTCGACTTTAATGGTCATATCTCGAAAACCGCTGGGTCGTGTTGAATAAAACAAAAATTTCGCCAATCAGCATGGATTCACAATTGAAAACGTCTTATCAGCTAGCCTCAGAAAACCCTTCCCTGCTTAAAAATGAAGAAAAGAACGTCCCTATATTTCTGAACAGATGAAGTTACTTGACTGGATGCTAAAACCACTTGAGTCAACTTTTGAAGAAGTTTCTCGATTTGAGTCACATAGTCTCATATATTTGCTTAAAATACATACAGACAACTTATCATTTAAGAACCCACGATATAAGAGCAAATTTTGTATAAGAGCATCAATCGCGTGAACGGAGCGACAGTACACAAATATTAGGTTATTATCAGCTCTTCGCTTTAAGAGCATTCTATTATAAGAACACAAAATGACTGGACCAAAACGCACCAGCAAGAGCTCTGACGGAAAGCTGTAAACCATCGTACCATTTTTTTGTGCAATTCCACCGATGGCGAAGAACCGCATCTACCTCACGCTTGTCCAGAAGAACAGCATTCGGCGCTACATCACCAGTCATGCTGGATTGACCGACGATCAGCTGTGTGGCTGGGTGTGCTCAGAGTTTGCCAAAGTCATTGGCAGGTCGACTGTCAACAAGATTGTGAGAGCCCCTGAAGCCCCGTACACCACCGCCCATGCCAAGCACAGTCGTGGCCCCTAGTACCCAGTGATGGAGCAAGAGCTCTTGGCGTTTGTGAACGCACATGAGTAAATCTGCGTGCTCAGTGATTTTGTGCTTTGGGAGAAAGCCAATGCACTCCTGTCTCCTCGTTCGGTGTCCTTCTCGTGGGTGCAAAAGTTCAAGCGTCGCAACGGCGTGCGGCTCCGCCAAGCCCACGGTGAAGCACGTTCGGTCGACACCTCCAAGCTTCTGGATCAACGACGCGAAACGCAAGGCCTACTGGAGCAGTATGATCCAGCTGATGTCTTCAACATGGATGAGACGACTTTGTTCTTTCGCATGCTACCGAGTTAAGCTTTGACGACGCAGGCAAGAACAAGGACAAGACGCGCATCACGATTGGACTGTGGCTCAACCTCGACGGCAGCGAGAAGTTGCCGCTGATTGTGATCAACAAGGCCAAGGCTCCACGGTGTTTCCGAGGCGTGAACGGTGCTTCCTATCAACTACTACTGGAACAAGAAGGCGTGGATGACCAGCGCAATATTCACCGATTGGCTTCGCAGTCTCAACGCCAAGATGCACGGCCAGAATAATCCTCTTGGTCGACAAGGCCAGCTGCCACCAGCCCATCAGCTTGAGCAATGTCCACGTATTCTTCTTGCCGCCGAACGCGACCTCGTTCCTACAGCCGTTGGATGCCAGCGTCATCCAGAACTTCAAGCTGAAGTACAAGAAGCTCTTGGTGCGCTGGATTATCGACCATCTGGACAACGATGGGACCGCGAAAGGTGTTGACGTGTTGACGACCATCAAGTTCCCTGTCGATGCATGAATAGGTGTGTCTGCAACCACCATTCACAACTGCTGGTGCCACACCGGCATCGTACCTGCTCCAATGGTGGATCGACTCAAGATAGACAATGAGCTGTCGCGCGACACAGACTTGCCGGAGCTCCGCGACCTTATCGATCGACTCGGGTTGGACGACCCGCTTGACGCCGAAGCATACGTCAGTGTTGAATAAGTGGACGCAGAATGTGTTTGTGGTGTGAACGACGGGGAACCTCATGCAGATAGTGGCGATGACGAAGAGGAGGAGGTGCAGGAACCATTCCCACACGTGGAGTCGTTACGTGCATGCCAGCAACCGGCGGTGTATGTGCTTGCTCAAAGCGTTCAAGACGTGAACCTGTGATGCGTGATGGACCACGCTCGTGATGGCCTGCTGTCATCCATGAAACATCAAAAAAAGATTACCAAGTTCTTTAGCACTGGTAATTTAGAATAAATCCACTTCACCCCTATGTTCACATGGTCGTTTTTGCTGATACTACCAGCCTTCTACATGTGGCCCAGGAAATTCCCTGACCAGCTTCAGTTTCGACAAACGAACAATCGGAAAAACTCTATAATCGGTGCCTGCGGTGATCAACGGGCGGCATGACCGCCGATCAGCTCAAAAAAAACGAAACAGTCCATGCCTCATATGAGCTAATTTCTTGGCATATCCTTCTTTTACCCGATCTAGGTAAAGCCAGACTCTCGATCCCGGTTCAATATGATGTGGATTACCCTGATCGGTATTACGGTCGGCGCTTTCTCGGATTGCTCTCCGGAGTCGTTCATTGACCTTCTCTCGCGCGTGTTGATAAGTCCCATACGCCACCGACGAGCTTCGCGGTCACGACTTCTGGTGCACCCGACGGGAATCTCTGATTCAATGGTTGATCGTGGGTCCCAACTATAAGCCAAATAAAACGGGGTGTCTCCCTCGATCCGATTGAAAGAGGAATTTAACGCAAATACCAGTCTTTTCGCATATTCATCTAAATATTGTTGGGCAGAATCAGCAACGTACATTGTTATAGCTGTGGTCAGCGTCTGTACCATCCGTTCGGCTTTTTCATTTGCTTGTGGCCGGTAGCACTCTGTTTCTGACCAAGCATATGATTAAACGATCGGAAAGCTTCAGCCATAAAGCCCTATTCTCGATCATGTCTGATTACTTCACTGGCACCAAATCGCCTGAAAACACATTCTTCATAACTACGAGCGACCTGCTGGGCAGTTCGAGTAGACCCAGCTTTGGCGATCACCAGACCGGTAAATAAATCGGTCCAGATCAGCGGTTCAGTATTTCCCTTGAATGATTTCGACATGGAAGGGATACGATCCATCGCTATTAATTGAAAGGGGTAAGTCGCCTGGATGTTTCCGGGCGATCTACTTCGAATAATCGGCATACCCTTCCCGGTTTCGCAATCCATACAAGTTCCAACAAAAGTTTGGACACTCCGATACAGACCTCTTCTGTGAAAATGTTTACGGATTCTGTGGTACGTCCGGCCCTTCAAAGATAGTGGTGCAAAATATAAAAAAATATCGGCTTGCAAAGTCTCCGGAATCACCAATTTTGCCGATCGATTGAGATTCGCATCAGCTCGATCAACATGAGAATAATAGAAAAGCAAGTTATTTTGATCCATCTCATAATTGGAAGCGATCTTAACACAATTCTTGGCTTCGTTTTGGCTCAATTTTTCAAGATCACCACTCAAGAAAGCTTTTAAATTCACAATCCATTTTTCTTCATCTTGATTTTTAAGAATCCTTTCAATCCGAAGCTTCTGAACTATTTCTTCCATCAACCTTTCTTTCAAAACCGGTCTGCGAGATGCCGGTCTGGTTCGCGATCTAGTCATGATCGATACTTGTACTGATTTTTCTTTATTCTCCCAGCGAACCAGCTCAGGTAACCGGTTGATTATGATCAGTTCATCCAACATTACAATACTGATCCGGTCTAATCACGCATGGTTATTGTAGCTATATGATCAGCTCTCCTGTTTCAGTCACGTTTCACGTGCAGGAGGTCATGTTTCGGCCATTCTCGTAAGATTTTCATAACGCGATCATTCAATAATTTCAGACGCGGCGCTTTACAGTCGATTTCTCCGGTGATTTGACGAATCACCAAATTTGAGTCTCCACATATGATTATATTTCTTTTCTTTTGTCTTTGAAGGAGATCCAACAACAAACAACGGTACTCAGCTTCGTTGACTGTGATACCTGGCGTGTAGTCTGGACCAGCAGACATGATGGTCCACTCCGGTAATTTCCACAACAGAGCACTATACGACCCAACACCCTTCTTTACGCTCGCTGATCCATCGAAACTTATGACGATCAAGTCCTCATCCGAACCCACGACCGGTGGAGGTATGCTGATCGATTCTCGAGGTTGCTTCCGAGGGGCAATCTCGATCAAGGCTTCGTCGACTTCTGACCGGGGAGATACTGGCTGCTAAGGTACCGAGAATTTCTACTTTACCCTTGGTACACTTGATGATTTCCAAGGTCCACGCGATAATAATTCCGACCATCGCCCCAGTCTTCCATCAATTCCAGTTGAAGACAATAACCAGTCCAGGTTAGACCGTCTAGAAAGTACTATTATCGGCCTGGTCAGCAGTATAAAATAACAGACATCCTGTATGCGTAGTAATACCAGTACTTCTTTATCCACCACGCCATAGTTGACCTCATTCGGTTTCAACGTCCGGCTGGTGAACGTTACTGGACAATACATTCCATCGTGATCTTGGACCAGTGCTGGATATTGCCCACTTACTTGCATATAAAATCACCACAGGAATCTTCTCCGGATCGAAATGTTTTGGACCGGGGTACCATCCTCGCTTTCAGCATGCTGAATGCAACCATAGCTCGTTCTATATGACCTTCCACCCGGATGTGGTTCGGTCGGTAAGATATTTTACATTTCGATTCATTCATTCCAGCCTTGTGGTCGGCTTCAATCGGTGATTTCCCAGTCGATCATGTTCTCGTAGTCTGCGGTAATCTTTTTCTTTCAATTCATATAATATAGCCGCGTATATCGAAAAATCTTAAATAAATTGGCTATAATAATTCAGGGATCCGAGGAAAGACTGCATGACCTTTAGTGATCGGGGAAAAGGAAGATTACTAAGTGCACCCCGGTCCTTTAGATTCGCCTCCAAACCCTGGATGGACACATTATGACCAAGATAAGCGACCTTGGGTTGAGCCCAGAAGCCGTTGACCACGCTGATCGATAGATTCCAGCGTTCGCAAGTATCAAAGAGTCGTTCGACCTTGTCACATAAAACATTTCATGATGTTGCCGTGACCAAGATATCATCTATATATGACCGCCTTCCCAAGACCGATGGTTTCTGGTCCTGATCCGGTTCACTTTCCGTGAACACGTCGTGGGTTCGGTGATCTTTTGGTCGCCGCTTATCTGGAAGTATCCGTAGAGAGTGTTGTCAATCAACCTCTGATAGATCTGCGAAGCGTTCTTCAACCCGAACGGCATCCGATTCCATTCGAAGAGGTCAAAAGGTGTAACAAAAGCTAAAATTTCCCGAGCACAATCTGTCATCGAAACCACCCAGAAACCTCTAGCCATGTCCAGTGAACAAAAGCATAAGATTTTTTCCAAATTCTCAAGTAAACATTTATCAAGGGCATTGGGTAGACCATCAACTTCGTGAGACGGTTCACCATCCTATAATCGATACAAAGTCGAATATCGACTGCGTTCTTTTTGATCACGATCTCTGATGCCCACTGCGATGTTGAGGATCTGATAATTTTTGTACACAACAAGCCCCTGATCAGGTCGGATAACATTTTCCGATATTGCGGTGCAACCTTACGACAACGTTGGGCGATCGCTCTAGCATTCCCCACATCACTATCACAAACAACTCCATAGGCAGTCTGGAGGTAAGGCATTACCCTTCCCGATCAGCAAAAGTCGCCTCTTCCAGATGATCTTCTTGAGTTTGTCGATCTGTTCGGGAGTATTTACTTCGGGTTCACCGACTTGTAGATCCTCAAGGATGACCTTAGGTATACTGGGTGATACTACTGGCAAAACTGCCATCTGCTTTTCGATGTCTTCAATGTATTGATCATCATCTTCGTGTATACATACCTTTTCATTCACTGGATCTATTCCCTCCGGTTTGGTATCAGCCTGGTTCGGTCCTGGCGAATCATGCTTATTTTCTTCGGGTTCCAGTTCATTTTTAGCAACTACGACAGATTCACGTTCAGTTTTCTCCACCATATCGAGGTTCTCACTAATCCCGTTAGTGTTAGTGTTGTCTTTAGTCGAATCATCATTATTTCCATCCTTCGGGTCAGTGGTAATTAGTGATCCTGTTCTAGTAACATTTAAAATCTGCGGACCTTTTTCGACGCAACTTTTACCCATCGTCTTCACCGACGACCCCCTGATGAGTAGTTTGGCCGGAGTAGTATACTCCGGTTTTTCAACTAAAGGTGAGGTATCTTTGTCTACTAAATCTTCATTACTGATCAGGTCCGTGGTGGCTTCATATGCCAGATTCTGCCATTCAATGTATTTTCGTGACCCCACTGAGACATATCCCACTTGTCAGGCACTTTCCCTTCAGACAACCACATCCCTAGAATCATGTCTTCATGAACAATCAATGGCTGATTCGATATATTGGTAACCCTGATATAGCTTGATCTACCGACCCCATTGAAAAAAGTCGGTTCCCATCGTTCAACCCGAGTTAACCATAGTTTCTGCTGTCGATCAGTCGACCGGAGCTTCACATCAGCCGATCGGGCTACAGCAATATTTTCATACTGACCTATTTTGACCATCTGCATGCGGACACCATACAACGGGCGTCGGCCAGATAATTGTATCTGCACTTCGTCCGGAGGGGTCAGGGTTACCCGGAATACTAGGCTGCACAACACGTACTCTATAGGCAGAGGTAACCTCATGGATATCACCGTACTTGCCTTGGTCACGCGACACTATGCGCTGTGGGCTGTCGATACCCATGACAACACGAGTTTCGATTTGGACCGTACTTTGCGATTTTTTATTGGTATAACATCTTATATTCGTACTCATTGGATATTTTATATCTTGTTTTGATATTGTTGTTCCACTCCGTGTATACCGTGTATGGTAAGCTGTTTCTGAAAGTAAAGTTATATAAAAAGTGCATTTACGTGATATTAATACGCTTACCGGTATTGTGCTGAAAAACAGCGCCTTGAGAAAAACTTGTACAAATCCGAGTCTGTAATTTGTCCTGTGCCCGCCGTCTCGCCATGGGTCTTAGTGATCCCCAAGGTGTTACTGCGTCCTCGTCAGATGGGGCATGGTGCCCAGAATTCTACCCAACACGTGCTGAGTTCCAGTCGTTCGCCACTTATGTCCGAACAGTTGTGGAGCCCCTATGTGCCAGTATCGGCATTTGCAAGGTAAAAACAAATTTAGTAATAATTTCTAACATTTTTGACATAAAAATCATGATAAATGTTGCTGATAACGCCAGATTATTCCACCTCGTGGCTGGTTCATTCGCTCGTACGATGTCTCACAGCTGGACTGCCAGGTCGCATCTCCTGTATGTCAGCACGTGGCGGGCAAAAAGGGCATCTTTAATGTAGATTTAGTAGAGAAGAAGACGATGAGCCCTGCGGAGTTTAAGGCAATGACGGAAACTGCTCCAGACAAAGAGCCCGAAGGTTTGACAGCTCTAACAATTCGTGAGATTTACATGGCTCTAACGACCTCGATTAAATTGAAATTTGTGGATAAAGATATAGATAATCCGTTTGAAGTGGAAAGGAGGTTTTGGAAAGGATTGCGGGGAACAATGGACCCTCCAATCTATGGCGCCGATGTGATTGTGAGTACTGGCAGTTAAACACATTTGAGTTACGTCAAGGAAACCATGTGATTGGTTGATTTTTTTTTCATTCTGTGACTTAGTCCTCGCTGTTTGGCAATGCCAACGCATGGTCGTGGAATTTGAACAATCTCAACACGATTTTGCGCACCATCGACCTCCCTGGCGTCACACAGGCGATGATGTATTTCGGCATGTGGCGAGCAATGTTCGCGTTTCACACGGTATGATTGTTTTCATCTATAATACAAAGCCAAACATTGTCTGAGCTTTGTATGACTCGCTTATCTAGGAAGACATGGATTTGTACAGTATAAATTACCTACACACTGGAAAGCCCAAGTTTTGGTACGGCGTCCCTCCTGATGCTGGTAAGTAGCATCCTTTTTGCTTTCATTAAGGCCATAAATTGACCGTTCATGTTTACAAACATAGCGCCTCAACTTGAGAGAGCTGCGCAGTCAATGTTTCCTGAAAAATACCACGCGTGCCACCAGGTACTGACTGACCCCTTACTTTCTTCAACTTCATTGTAGTGGTATTAATTGAACGCAATTGGCCAGTTCCTGCGTCACAAGACGTCCCTGATTTCGCCTGCCCGACTACGAGAGTTTGGTGTACCGTTTCATCGGGCGTATCAAAAACCAGGCGAGTTCGTGATAACGTTTCCAGCTACGTACCATCAAGGCTTCAATCTCGGTCCTATTACTTGGCTTTGGTATTGCTCTTTCGCGCAATTTTTTTTGACGTACTATTTGTATCGTGCTGTCTTAAGGTTTTAATATCGCGGAAGCTGTCAACTTTGCAACGCTGCATTGGATTCCTTTTGGATTGAGAGCGAAAGTAACGGAGCTAGCTTATACCTTGCAGCAGCAGCAGTCTATCGACTCAGCACTCACTTATTTGTAATGTTTACGCGCTTATAGGTGTGCAAGTGTCTTCCCGATAGCGTAAGGATTGACATGGACTCTTTTCTTACAAATCTGTTTCAAGAGCCGCAGTGTAACCAAGAGCTCTTAGGCGATGATCCCTGGATCTTTAGCTGCAAGTGCAACAAATACTGCAGCAGTTGTAATCCTCAAATTGTAGTAGAGGTACAGTACGCCTAAAAGACTCAATCTGGAAAGTGTTTTCCTCACTGATGTGCTCGTTTATATTTTTTTTAGGAACAATGGTTTGAATGCTCCAAATGCAAGATTTGGGCCCATCTTCGTTGCATTCATCCGGGTCTTTCCGAGACAGCAGCTGAAAATCTTCCTCAATCGTTGCTGTGTCACCGTTGTATCAATGGAGGAAAGCCGCGTGCTTTGTCGAGCGGTGGAGTTGGCCGCCGAAGCGGCACCGCGTCAAAAAGTGCTGTGCGTGGTAGTGGAGGGAAGCGGAAGATAAAAGCTGTAGTCGTCAGCTCGAAGAAAAAGTCTGCAAAAGTACCAGCTTCGGCCATCATCATGTCGCCTCCGAAGAAGACAAAATTTACTCCAAAGGCCAACCAAGATGCTGCTATGGAAGGTGGCGCTGCTGTTCGCAAGTATTTGACGATGAAAGGATCAATTATCCGATTCGAAGACACTGAGGTTGGTCCTTATCATAATATTTGAATTATTTGTGTCTTTTACTGTTGACACTGAAGTATGTGAACGCATGCACGGCATAGGCAAAAGTGGCTGCGGTAGAGGGGAAATTCATTCGCTTACACTACAAGGTAAGCATTGAGCTAAGGTGCGTTGGCGGCTTAAGCTCACGTCCATTTGTTCTTACAGGGCGAGTCTGCAGATAACGATGAGTGGCTGCCAGTAAATTCAAGGGAGTTGCGACGACGTATCGTAACCGTGGAGCCTCCAGTCCCAAAGTCAAAGACTCGACCTCTATTTAGCCTGTGACTTATAATTATTATGCCAATTGCGCTGTTGAGACGCTAACAACACTTTGCTACGAACGGTTTATGACATTAAAGATCAGCACTTTAGCGTCCTGAAAATTTTCTTGCTCGCACGGGTACCAGTAGTAGTGTGATGGGAGTCACACGAATGTGTTGAAACAAATTGAACGCTTTACTTGTTGTCAACGCAGAGAAAATAAGACCAAGAATGAACGGGTTTCTTGAGGAAGGAACCTCGTGTAGCATCGCGTCCTCCTCTGCTGTCAAAAGCGGGCACTCAAAATACAGTGCTGACTTCTAGATATCAAAGGCCACGCGTAACCGTCATTTTAGTGCTCCAAATAAGGGCGTGTTGCCATTGATATCTAAATCCAAGACATAACCCAAATAGAAGGCATGTCACTACTTGAAACACAAATCAGAACTCCTAGAGCTCAATTCTGAATTATGATTGGTTAGAGTGGTTCTAACTGAGAAAAGTGAACCAAGCATACACTAGCCATCTTCAACGAAGCTCATACGGTATTTGTATTCAAGAGCTACAGCGGGGTTTATATCCCCCAAATATAGCTCTCCATGTTGTTTCTATTGTTTCTAAAGACTAACCCTGCAACCTATTGACAATCTAAAAACCGTCACCGATTTAATTTCATGACTTGAGCGGTACATGGAGCTTTCTCGCCGAAATGTTCACCAACTATTACCATATGATGCTGACACATCTTGACAAGATTTCAATCAACTTAACACAAAGAAAGCCCCACAACCATCAACTTACGTGGCTTTGCTGCTGCAGACAATTCGTTTCGGAAACTTGGTCTCGATTCTAAGCGTTTTTGCATTTTCAAGATGCTGATGTTGATTTTGAATAGGCATGCAACAAAGTGAAGAAAACTTAGAAGATCCTGGCAACTTGATCGAGTGACTAGAGACTCCAAGTTGTTTCCGTGTTGGGAAACAAGCTTTTTATTGCGTTAGCCAGTGGTGATTCGACGCTTCGAGCTTGGTAGGTTTCTTTCCTCATAATAGAAAATGCTCTCATCTTTATACTTGAGCTGGCAGTACTGTTTCTTTAAAATGGCCACCACTCGTAGCTTCACCTGTGACGACGAGATATCAAGAACTTTAACAGGCACTTTTGAAAGCTCCGGATTGTCTCGATCAAACAGAATAGAAAACATCAATTTCATGCAAAAACAAATGCCTTGCCCACCATACGAACCTACATACCGTCTAAGCATGCCGACCCGCAACATGACTTGGCCCTCTTTGTTCTCTTTTCGTTTCGATTGCGAGCCTTCTTCATTGCGACCGGTCAAGTGGATACTCAGGATTTCGCACACATGAAACAAAAGGTAGTGATCCGCGGCACCCGCCGGATATCGGCCATGACAAGATCACCAGTATAGAGCTTTAGTTTGGTTCTACACCACAAGAAACAATGAGTTTATATCATCAACACACAGCATCCAACGGTATAAAATTGTCAACGTACTTGTCATTATCACCGATTTCAGCGCTCACAGAACACACGTCTCCACAATCAGCACGCATTGGTTCGAAATCGGGACCGTTCGGGTTCAGTAAGTGCTGAATAACAAAAGGCATCAAAGTATAAAGATCAATATCTGCAACTAATCTACACAATACGTTAAGAAACAAACGAATCATACCTGAATGATCATACACTCGGTAACCCATCGAAAACCCTTGACAAAGACATTTCGCCTTCGCTTATAGTATCGACACGTCTGCAGGACATGATCTAGCGGTTAAAAAAGCCAAGCAATCAAAGACTCTCGCTGTCAACATTACGTACCGGAGTATATTCATCACATAAAACCACTTGTACGTCGATGGTATCTTTACTCGAGACATTCTGACACCAATCCATTCGTAAGATTACTAAGACAAAGTATTCATAAAATGGATTGCTGACTCACCTCGTACACGGCTTCGGCACCACACGCTTTCAAGATAAATGTCATCAAATTGGCTTGGTCTTTGGCTTCCGTTTTTGACATATGAGCGACATCACTCGCGATCTCAAAAGATAAGCCTTTAAATATGTGCTGCTAACCGCAAAATGAGCAAGCGAGCAGGTTAAAAAATGCTTTTTTCCCTCTGTACTGATGATCAACTCACCTTTTTAGGAGGAAGGCACTCGAATTCACGCGTAGTAACCGAATAGCCCGTGGGAACTTGATACCCTTCGAAAGAGATCACACGTCCGTGTTCAATACAATCCTTGATCCAATCTGTATGAACCACCGGAATCGCACACGCAACAGCTTGCATAAACTTGCGCTTCCGCCACGAAACAGGAGTTGCAATCACTACTGCCTTGGGATTGTTTGGGTACAAAACATCTTGATACCGTTCTGGAATTTTACCTCATTTAACTGATTTTCACGATAGAGACCTCGACCGGAACCGCAACAGTGGTGACAACTGGCATCGTCATCGACACAGAGATCGCGACTACGACCGTGATTATGGCAAGCGAAACCACTGATTCAGGGACAACGGGTCAAATACCGGTATTACGTACTAGTAGTCACAAAAACGAGTTGACAGAAAAATGTAACCAGGCAAAAACATGCTTCAAATAAGGGCGTGTTGCCATTGATATGTTGTGGTTATTGATATCTAGTAGTC
>MIQA02019453.1:0-11937 GCA_001887855.2 Sclerospora graminicola
ATGAATATTCACGATCGGACGTGATCATGGAGCTGGACCTACTGCCTGGTGAATCCCGTGGGTACTGGAAGTATCACTCTCCCGACAAGTGGTTTAAACAGGCTAAAGCTAACGGAAAGATCAACAATGAGAAAGCCACTATTTTATTTGACTCTGGGGCGGAAGTCTCGATCATCGACTCCGCCTTTGCTCGTAAGGTGGGATGTCGTATAGACAATACCCAGAGGCAAGAATGTGTTGGGATCGGCGAGAGCTCATACATGACGGAAGGACGATCACGTGTTAAGATCACCCTGGCAGGATCCCTGGTCTACTATTTTAATGCTTGGGTTGGACGGCTAGCCGGTCAGGACGCGATATTGGGGATGGATTTTATGGTACCAGCTGGTATACGACTTGACCTATCTCATGGAACCCTGACTCTGCCGGATGAAGTGCAGATTCAGTTATCTGGCCGACGGCCTTTGTATGGTACTCATGTACGGATGTTAAAGATGGGTCAGTACGAGAACATTGGGGTGTCCCGATCAGTCGATGTCATGATTCGGTCGAGTGATCGGCAACAGAAATTGTGGCTGACCCGTGGCGAACGTTGGGTACCAACGTTCGTTAAAGGTATCGGCCGATCAAGCTACATCAGAGTCACAAATATATCCGATCAGCCGCTGATCATCCATGAAGACATGATCTTAGGGATGTGTTTACCTGAAGGGAAAGTACCCCGACAGATCGGATATGTTTCAGTGGGATCACGAAGATACATCGAGTGGCAGAATCTGGCTTATCAAGCCACCACGGACATGATCAGTGACGAAGACTTAGTGGATGAAGATACCTCACCTATGGTTGAGAAGCCGGAGTATTCTACGCCGACCAAGCTGCTGATCAGGAGGCCATCGACCGAAGCGACAGGGGAAGGTCGGGTCAAAGAAGGTCCACAGATATCGAGTATAATTAGGCCCGGCTCACCGAAAACAACGGACCCAGTTAGCAGAAAGGACAGTGAAGAGCCCGAGCATGATCATGAGGAAGAAAAGGAGGATGAACCAGCTGAATTCATTACAGAGGAGGTTGAATCCGAAGTAAACCATCAGTCGAGTGACGTACAAGGGGCGATCCAAGATGATGCCGATCAGAAAGAGGTAGATCAGGTGGACGAGCAGGTGTGTATACACGAAGGTGGCGATCAGTATATTGAAGGTATCGAGAAGCAGATGGCTGTGTTACCAGAAGTATCGCCAAATATGCCAGAAGTCACCATGGAAGATTTACAAGTCGGTGATCCCGAGGTGAATACGCCCGAGCAGATCGATCAGCTAAAGAAGATCATCTGGAAGAGGCGTCACTTACTGATGGGGAAAGGTAACGCCCTACCCCCAGCCGCGTTCGGAGCTGTTTGTGATATAGACGTGGGAAATGCGAGGCCGATCGCTCAGCGCTGTCGTAAAGTTGCACCTCAATACCGGGAAAAGTTATCCGATTTGATCAAGGGTTTGCTGAGTACAAAGATCATCCGACCATCAACATCGCAGTGGGCATCACCGATCGTGATTGTGATTAAGAAGAACGGGGTTGATATTCGATTGTGTATCGACTACAGAATGGTGAATCGCCTCACGAAGTTGATGGTCTACCCGATGCCCCTGATCAATGACTTGTTAGAAGATCTGGATAAAGTTTTATGGTTTTGTTCGTTGGATATGGCTAGTGGTTTTTGGGTGGTTTCGATGACCGATCGCGCTCGAGAGATCTCGGCTTTCGTTACACCTTTTGGACTTTTTGAATGGAATCGGATGCCGTTTGGATTAAAGAACGCCCCACAGATCTACCAAAGGCTGATCGACAATGCTCTCTATGGGTATTTCCAGATCAGTGCTGATCGGGAAGTCACTGATCTACATGATGTGTTTACGGAAGGTGAGCCAGACCAAGATCAGGGCCGATCAGTGTTGGGAAGGCGATCATATATAGATGATATCTTGGTCACGGCAACATCCTGGGATATGCTATGCGATAAGGTCGAACGACTCTTAGATACCTGCGAGCGTTGGAATTTGTCGATCAGTGTGGTCAAGAGTTTCTGGGGTCAGCCCAAGGTCGCTTACCTCGGTCATAACGTATCGATCCAAGGGTTGGAAGCAAATCCGAAAGATCTAGCCGCTCTCAGCAACTTACCGTTTCCCCGATCGTTGAAGGCCATGCAATCCTTCCTCGGATCATTGAATTATTATAGCAGATTTATCGAGGACTTCTCGATCTACGCCGCTATACTTTATGAATTGAAGGAAGTTGATTATCATGGCCTGAGAGAACGTGATCGGGTGGGAGGATCACCAATTGGGACTGATCACGAGGTTGAAGCTACTAAAAAAGATCTCGAGATTGGATCACCAACTGATCAAACTGTGCCAGGGTCAGAAGATCACATGAATCGCGCTATGGTAGCCTTCAGTATGTTAAAGGCGAAGATGATCTCGACGCCGATACTGAAACACTTCGATCCGGAGAAGATTCCCGTGGTGATCTTATATGCTAGTAAATGGGCAATATCGGCCGCATTGGTCCAAGATCACGATGGAGTTTATTGCCCGGTGACGTTCACAAGCCGAACACTGAAACCGAATGAAGTTAACTATGGCATTGTGGATAAGGAAGTGCTAGCGTTGTTACGTGTGTTGGATGTTTGCTATTCTATGCTGGTAACTAGATCAATTAAAGTATTATCCAAACGATCTAGTCTGGCGTGGTTACTATCCGCGAATGGTTTAGACGGAAGACTGGGGCGATGGGCAGCGGTGTTATCTCAGTGGACTTTGGAGATCATTAAGTGCACCAAGGGCGAAGAAGAAATTCTTGGGACGCTGGCAGCCAGCATCACGCCCCGATCAGAAGTCGATGAAGCCCTGATCGAGGTCGCTCCTCGGAAGCAACCACGTGAATCGATCACTATACCCCCACCGATCGTCGGCTCAGAAGAAGATCTGATCGTTGTGAGTTTCGACGGATCAGCGAGTGTGAAGAAAGGTGTAGGGGCGTATAGCGCGTTGCTATGGAAATTGCCAGAGTGGACTGTTATATCAGCCGGTTCAGATTATACTCCAGGTATCACGGTCAATGAGGCTGAATACCGTGGTCTGCTGCTAGGTTTGGATCTCTTGCGAGAGCAAAAGATTGGAAGAGTAATTATATGCGGAGATTCAAACCTGGTGATTCGGCAGATCACGGGAGAGATCGACTGTAAAGCGCCGCGTCTGAAACTGCTGAATGATCGCGTTATGAAAGCTTTACGTGGATGGCCAAGACATGATCTTTTGCATGTGAAACGTGATTGGAATCGGAGTGCAGATCACTTAGCAACTATGGCTATGCGTGATCAGGCCGGATCGATAATCACTGATCAAGCGCTGTTGGAAGAACTGGTGGAGATCAATAGGCTGCCGGAGTTGATCCGTGTGGAAAATGATAAGGAAGCAGCCCAGATCTTGATCACGACGAGATCACGAACCAGATCACCACCCAACAGATCACCCTCTCGCGGAAGCCTGACAGAGGAAATAGTACAAGAGATGCGGATCGAAAGAATTCTCAAGGCTCAAGACGAGGAAAAATGGATCGGTGACTTGAAGGCGTTTCTAAAGGGTGATCTGGAGAAGCTGAGCCAGAGTGAGGCAAAAGATTGTGCCAAGATCGCGTTTAACTACGAGATCGACGAAAATGATCTATTGTTTTATTATGTATCAGCTGATCAGGCCGATGCGGATTTGGATCGATCGGCTAGACTCGTGATCCCGGAGACTTTACAAGCTGATATCTTACACCATTATCATGTCAGTTTGGAGGGTGGCCACCAGGGCGTAGGACGAACGTACCACAGGATCCGTAAACATTTCCATTGGAGAGGATTATATCGAAGTATACAAAAGTTTGTTGGAACATGTACAGATTGCGAAACTGGAAAAGGTATGCCAAATATCCGGGGAAGATCACCTGGAAATATCCAGGCGACCTACCCTTTCCAAGTGATCGCGATGGATCACATACCGTCCCTTCCAAAATCGTTCAAGGGCAATACCGAGCTGCTGATTTGGACTGATCTGTTCACGGGATTGGTGATCGCGAAAGCGGGATCTACACGAACGGCTCAACAAGTCGCTTGCAGTTACGAAGAATGTGTGTTCCGACGATTTGGAGCCAGTGAAGTGATCAGGCATGATCGTGAACCAGGTTTTATGGCCGAAGTGTTCCGATCTTTTAATCAGATGCTTGGCCAGAAACAGAGCGCGACCATGGCGTACCGTCCACAGGCGAATGGTAAAGCCGAGCGGATGGTACAAACGTTGACCAGGGCTATTAAGATGTATGTCGCAGACTCCGCGCAACAAGATTGGGATGAATATGCGGAGAGACTGGTGTTTGCTTTGAATTCCTCGTTTGATCGGATCAGGGGAGATACCCCATTCTATCTGGCATATGGTTGGGACCCCCGATCTACCATCGAGTCAGTGATCCCTGTTGGTTGCACACGAGGTCGAGATCGCGAAGCTCGTCGATGGCGCATGGGACTCCAACGTCACTACCAACATGCGCGGGAACAAGTTAACGAACGATTACGAAGGGCCATCCAAGAAAGAGCTGATCGGAACAATGATCAGGCCGATTCACATAATATCGAGCCAGGATCAAGAGTTTGGCTTTACTTGGATCGTGTGAAAGAGGGATATGCCAAGAAATTAGCACATTTATGGCATGGACCGTTCCGCGTAGCCGAACTAATCGGTGATCATGCCGCTCGACTGATCACCGCGGGTACTGATTATGGAATTTTCCCGATTGTTCACCTGTCAAAGTTGAAACTGGTACGAGAATACCCTGATCGGCCTAAGACTAGGCTGTCAGGAGATGATCAGCCAAGGTTTGATTTTGACGAGGCTCTCTTACCCGAAGATAGTTGGGAAAGAGCGCTGGACCCGAACGAATTCGAGGTGGAGAAGGTTTTGGACACCCGATCAGGCAAGAAAACCCGTTTTGGCCGGACCCACCGTGAATATTTGGTTCGTTGGAAAGGTTACGGCGATCCCGAGTGGATAGACGAGCGTGATCTGAATTGTGGAGCGTTACTGAGGGAATTCGAACGTGATCGGGTGAGAAGGAATCGTTTTGAGGTGATGCAAACCCACGAAGAGGGTAACCAGGAATCTCAATAGCCTGGGTTGACACATTGTGGCTGATCAGCAAATATGATGATCGGGCAAGTGGAGATCAGGGCGGTTGGACTGGTTTGGAAGAAACGAATGCATATACATATATATATTACTCAAGAATTATACCTGCACACACGAGAACGATCGACCTACAAGATGGAAGCAATAATGAGACATGAACAAGATTTACGAAAGTGGAACGAGAAGATCATCAAGGAATGTCGTGATATATTAATTGATTATGGAGAACGAAATAAAAGTGGGTTATCACGACGATCATGGACCATATTTAGTGCGCAGGCGAGCAATCTTGTATCCTGGATGATCCATGGGACTCGATCGGAACTGGTTTCGCCAAGGCTCATGCTGATCGGTCCAGAGCAAGCAATCACGCAGTGTGGCGACCGGAGTTATGTGCCCATAACCGGGATACCAATCCCCGCCGTCAGCCTTGAGTCCCGGCGATCCCGCTCGACGAACAGTTAGATGCAAGACGCTAGGGAACAGGAAAACGTCCAGATCACACTCGCCGCGCTGAATTCCGTCGACAACATAATCGCAGATCGTGGCCCAAGCAGCCCCGGCTTTGGTGCGACGACGCTTGCGAGCATGATGGTATTGCTCGATCCACGCGTCCTTGCGCATCGCCATCGTGATCGGGAAATGGTGAGTCGCCTCCCATATTGCTTGCACGTGCTCTTGGTGATATAAAGCCAAGCGCCCCTGTAGCTCGACAAACCAAGGGCGATCAGGGAACGCCAGCCCGGGCATGGGTGTCAGGAGGACATCCCAGGGTGCCGAACCGATCATGAGTTCGATAGCATGTTTGGTCAACAACTTTGGTTGCCACTGCTTGTCCTTGGGTGCCGGCGATCTGATCGGGAAGATCCAGCCTGGCGGGCGGGACCACAAGCGAGGGACGCTTTTCTTCCGCACTTCGAGAACCCGAGGCGTCAGATCCCAGACCTGATCATCACTCCAAGGTTTCCGTGTGGCCATGTGAGCGGGAGTTGGCCTCCCCTGCATGACGACATACAGATCCATGAACGGTCGGTTTGGATCGTAGCTGTAATCGTTTTCTTTGATCGACGATCGAGCTGCAGGAATGAAGACGCCCGTAAAATTAGGTGGCGGGGCGATCACTGCCCCAGTGATCGCCGGAGGAATGTCAGGATCAGCTTGAGCCGGTGGTTCCTCCTCGAAATCATCGTCATCGTCGTCATCAGACTCCAGTAAAGTGACGGCCTGAGCCAGCGAATTCACCCCGGAATAACTCGGTGCTGGCGTACGGCGATCAGTGCTGCGCGATCGGGCCGCAGCAGGCAACATCCTCTCGTCCAGATCGGTTGATTCGTCATCCGATTCAACCGTGAGACGTGATCGCTTGGCGAGACTCATCCTTTGCTTCGACGAGCTGGTCTGCTTACGCTTCCCAGAACTCGAGGCCGAAGGCGCTGGTCGCGGAGTCGCCGGTGGACGAGATTGAGATGACGCGGGAGCTTGTGAAGTGCTGATCACGGGCTGATCAGCACTACGAACAGGCAAGGAAGCGACGGAGGACGCGGGCGAAGGCGGGGCAAACGCAGGAGATTGCGGCGGTGTGCCAGATGGAGCGAACGAGCTGATCAGGCCGGGAAGTCGTTGCAAGGCCGTCCGGACTGATCCTGAACCGGTGTCTGTCTTGGTCCACCTGTCCATGGTTTGTACCGCGAGACTCTTCAGGTCAGCGTTATGCTGAAGCCAGGCACGATCATCAAGCTCTAGGGTCTCAAGTTTGACCCGAGCGAGATTAAGCTCATGCCGGCAATTTTCAGCTACTTTCCGACTCTCATCCAGCTTCTTCTGTACATCAGCGCGACCAATACGAGAATCAGCCAGCTGTTTGGTCAAGAGCTGGACCTGCTTATCCGCATAACGAGCTTCAATCTCCCGACGCTCTACATCCTCGGCAGTACGGATTCTGTCGTGCAGAAGCTGATCACGGTCGAGACGGTGATCATCGATGCGCTGCAGATGATCTACCATCTCGACCATCGAATCCTTCATGGATTCGATACGTTCATCTGGAAGTTAACATGGAGAGTCAAATACGGATTATAAAAGGAGTGAATGAGATGGACGTACCCTGATTACGGATGGTGATAGCCATCGTGTCGATCAGCGACTGTAAGGTGGCGACGGTGTCCGAAGGTTTGGAGAGTCGAAGAGCAGCGAGGTCAGCTGACAACTGATCACGCTCCATCGTCACACCCTGGAAGCGATCAGTCAGGTCCCGCAATTCTTGGTCAAGCCGATCATGATCCTTGCCAAGCCGATCATGATCTAGCCGGAGAACCGACAGTTGGGTGGCCAGATCAGCGGAATCACGTGCCGAGGTATCGGCCGCGATCCGACGATCGGATAACTCAGCCGTAAGTGCCCGGTTGGTATCGTACAGAGAAACCAACTCGGGAATTGCACTTCGGAGTTCCGATCGCAGCCGACAAGCCTCCACGGGCCCCAACGTGAATGAGCCCGATCCATCTATCAACCGAGTGAGCTGCTCCAAGGAACGGAGAAGGCGATCTGACGAGGGTCGAGCAGGAAGACTCCAAGACGGTCGATATGAAGCGAGAGCAGTCGTCGGTCGGATGAGGCTGGTCGTGATCGGCGTAGAGGTCGTGATCGGGGCGATCGCAGGGGTAGCCGAACTGGAAACGGAGGGCGAAGAAGTGATCGGGAGGGCAGCCGAAGAAGACGAAGAAGACGAAGAAGGAAGAGGAGATCGGCTTGCGTCGGCCATGGTGATCACCAGAGAGGAAGTTCAAAAGTGAGTGAGTCGAACTGCAGTCGTTGTGCGGCTACAGTTAGTCTCAGGGGCGGCTGTGGTGAAGCGATCGGGAAAATATTGGGACTGAAGTGGACCACACATGGCCGATGATTGGTGACGATAGAACACCCATCAACATATGACGGTTGATGGGTGGGAAAAGGTTGATCACGAGTAAGAAGAAAAGGTGGTGGCCAACGGATATTTACGATGTGGAAGAATCAGCCAAGTATGGTCGTTAAGCCCGGTCCCAGACACTGGCGGAATGATGAAGACCACGATCACGATCGTTGTCACAGTCACTAAGTGGAGTTCTCGTGGATATAATAAAAAATGGTGATTGTTGACATGGCATACCAAGAGCAGGTGACCAGCCGATCTCCGAACGGTATATTGGTGGAAGCCGGCTATGATACAAGGTTGCAGCCTGATCGGCTTGTCATGCCCGGAGAAAGAAGATCAAATGATGAATGAAGATCGGGCAGGTGGATTAACAGGTTATACGAGTGATGTGAACCTTTGGTTGGTCCGAAGATGATGTGGCAAGGCCTGATCAGGCCTGATCAGCCTGATCAGGCCTGATCAGCCGAGATCAGTGCGGTATGGTTGTCCTGACGGTGTATTAAGATCGGAAGTATGGTTTGGAAGATGAATGGAGTCGTAATGATGATGACCCAGGACGTTCCCGAGGTGATCAAGGGCTGATCAGGCCTGATCAGGCCTGATCACCTGGTCGATCACTATGGCGATCGTGATCAGGGCCGATCAGCCTTTGATCAGCGTTGATAAGCAAGGGCAAGTGAGTTCTCGGTTTGGTCGGACTATATATGAAGTGAACAAGTGCTGAAGAGCAGGTCTCAAGTGGTTTCAGGGTCGTTTGTTGAAGATCAGGATGGGTTGAAGATCTTCTGAAGAGTCGGGTCATGATCGGGGCAGAATCGGTACAGGTCAGTTTGAAGGTGCAGCCAGGATGGGCAAGAGAGTGTTACGCAACCGTGCGACGAAGTAAATAGGTTCGAAGTAAAGGTCAGGCATGAGTTGAGGTATGGTACACAGGTATAGGACATTGCATATATAATAACAGGTTTTAGATTTTCCCCCTAAAGCAAAGAGTCGCTCCGCCACGTGTGCGGTCATTGGGAGCACAGGGTTGATTAGTCCCCTCTTGCTCATCTATTTCCCGGTTAAGACGTGCTAAGGCGCATTTTGGCTTACCGGAAGACCCCCGACGGGTTTGTTCTAGGTGATCTAACCTCACCCGCAACGCGCACGTGTTTGGAACACGTTAAGAATATTGGTAAAGGTTTTGTGGAGATAACGTTTGTGGATTACTGTGGAAGATCGTGGATTGATCGCATTTTCTTGGTTTCGTTATATATCTCTCTCATTGGCTGGCCTGATCAGACGAACTTTCCTGATCAGTGCCTAGATACTGAATAAGTGTCGACCCCAACCCGTTCTCCGGTGAAGATTTCCACCCGAGGACACCCCCCGTCTCGAGAAGGTCAAACCCTCCGACCTGATCAAGATCATCCTTTTCGTCACCGAGTCCACCTAAGTGAGTGTAATCAGCCCCGATCGACGGGTACACAAGGTGAGATGAAGTTAAACATAGATCCTGACGAGCATGAAGACCGGCCAGATGACCGGAAGGATCAGATCAGTCACCACAATGGTGATTCATCTGATTCCGATGCTGATCAGGATCGACGGAGTACCCCCTCCGATAGTTGGTCGTCCGGGCCAGTGGGTATACGGATTCCACCCACGACTTCGGTCATGGATTTGGAAATCGGCTCCACCACATTGGCATCGATGTGGGTGAGATGGAACTTCCCATGACAACGAAGCGTGGTGTCTTCTTGCTACTTCTTGTGAACGCGTCAAGTAAAAAAGACATGCACGGAAACATTCGCGGTGTCATTGGTGTAGGGCAAGATTACACAGCACGAAAGCACACGGAAGCTGCTAAGGTGAACTTCTTGGCCTTATTTAGTCATGAGCTGCGGACACCATTAAACGGCGTCTTGGGCATGTTGGAATTACTGAAAGAACAGCCACTGGACAAGGCACCGGAACGTTATGTACACATGGCGTATGTGTCAGGCTCGCTCTTGCTAAATCTGATTAACGATATCTTGGACTTGTCAAAAATTGAGGCTGGGCATTTAGAAATCTCCGCTGCACCTTTCCAGATGCATGAACTGTTGGATTATTCAATCGAAATATTCAAGTTTAAGGCTCGAGAACGTGGACTGAGGCTTGAACTTAAGTGTGATGACAATGTGCCTAAAGTTGCTATTGGAGACGTAGTGCGTCTGCGCCAAGTCTTGTTGAATCTGCTGTCAAACGCCATCAAATTCACGAACGAAGGCTCAATCACTGTTACATGTAGTGTGGTGTACACTCCGGAGCTCCCAAAAGCCTTTAAAAAGCTTCTTTTCCAAGTCATTGATACAGGAATCGGCATGGATGCGGAGGAAAAAATGCGTCTCTTTTCATTGTTTACAAAGCTAGAACGGACTCGTCAGAACAATCCTACGGGATCAGGCTTGGGTCTTGCCATTTGCAAGCAGCTTGCAGAGCTGATGGATGGTCAAATTGGTGTTGATAGTGAGCTCGACGTTGGCAGTAATTTTTACTTTACGGTGGTCGTTAGATTGCTCGATGATGGTGATGCCAAGGGATTATTTTACGCAGCGAATGACTTGCTCATGAATTCATCAGGTGCGAAAATTGACACATTAAACGTCAACTCGAATGATAGCTCAGCAAGCGCAGTGACTGGTAGCGCGGCAACTAACGCAAAGGTTGTGATTCCGAGGCAGGCAAGAATATTAGTAGCGGAAGATAATGAGTTTAATTGGGAGGTGATCAAGTGTTTCCTTCAAGAAGCGGATCATTTACTGCAGTGGGAAGTGAATGGACGCGATGCAGTGAAGGCTTACACTGAGAACTCGACCAAGTTTGACTTAATGTTTATGGACTGTGAAATGCCTGTGATGGATGGATACACCGCGACAAAAACGATTCAGCAAGACAACCAGTTACCTCGTATTCCCATTCTTGGGCTCACAGCTTATGCCATGAGTGGAGACCGAGACAATCAAGGTAGGACATCTATATTAGCAAATTACAATGTAACGTGACTGTTAACGAATCTTCAGGTTCCGATTTACGCAGCTTTTTCGCCATCCACTCTTCTTCCAGCATTAGTTCAGTACTCTTTAAAAGAGCATGTATGTAAGTTGATCCACGTCAGGTACTGTACTGTTCCGTTTCAACTGTCAGTGTACAATGAGAAATGCCAAGTCAGGGTTATTGTAGCTGCTATTTTGCCAAAGTAGGGTGCTTTAGATTGTACATGTTTGGGGGACCCTCATTTGAACTTTATTCACAAACAGCACCCTATTCTGACGTTTGAGTCCTAGTTTGGCAACAAACCTGAAAAAGTACCCTATTTTGGCAAAAGTCCTTTTTTAAGGGTACCGATCAGCAAGGCTGATGGCAAAAAGGGCGGGTTTGGGTACCGATTGGCAATTTGTTTGTGAACAGGGTACTGATTCAGCTGGATGCCTTTGTGTACCGTACACCAATCATCCACCTCATGCCACTGTTTGAAAGAATTGTATTGAAGTAAACTTGGAGGAATTAAAGAAATATGCACCTCCAGTCACGACATTCCGGAGTATGGAAGAGTTACGAGCCCAGGTCGAAGCAGTGAGGGAGAGTCAACAGGTGATAACCGAAACTGAGGCAAAGGACGAGGAAAAATGCCCTGAGGATGGTGGAGAAGCATGTTCAAGGGAGGTACACTATGTGACCCCGCGAAAAGTGCCAGGGCCGGAAGAAGAGAAGGTGTAATAGGGTGCCATTACATAAGTGATATTTAAGTAGAAATATCACAGTTCAATTTCAGACTTAATG
>MIQA02019455.1:0-23966 GCA_001887855.2 Sclerospora graminicola
AACCGGCGTTCAAACGCGAAGGCAAGGGGAGTTCACGGTTAAGTCGGGCTGGATACGAAGTGGACAAGTGTCAGAAGGGCAGATCTCAAGTGGTTTCAAAGTCGTCAATCGAAGATCGGGATGGGTTGAAGATCTTTATAGGAGTCGGGTCGTGATCAGGGCAGAAGTGGTACAGATCATCTTGAAGGTGCAGCTAGGATGGGCAAGGTGGTGCTATGCAACCGTGCGACGAAGTAAATAGGTTCGAAGTATAGATCAGGCATGAGTTGGTGTATCGTACACTAGGTATAGGACATTGCATATATAAAAACAGGTTTTGATTTTCCCCCTAAGCAAAGAGTCGCTCCGCCACGTGTTGCGGTCATTGGGAGCACAGGGTTGATTAGTCCCCTCTTGCTCAACTATTTCCCGGTTAAGACGCGCTTAGACGCATTTTGGCTTACCGGAAGACCCCCGACGGGTTTGTTTAGGTGATCGAACCTCACCCTCAACGCACACGTGTTTGGAACACGTTATTAATATTGGAAAAGGTTTTGTGGAGATAACGTTTGTGGATTACTGTGGAAGATCGTGGTTTGATCGCGTTTTCTTGGTTTCTTATTATCTCTCTCTCATTGGCTGGCCTGATCAGACGAACTTTCCTGATCAGACGAACTTTCCTGATCAGTGCCTAGATACTGATTAAGTATCGACCCCAACCCATTCTCCGGTGAAGATTTCCACCCGAGGACACCCCCCGTCTCGAGAAGGTCATCCCCTCCGACCTGATCAAGATCATCCTTTTCGTCACCGAGTCCACCTAAGTGAGTGTAATCAGCCCCGATCGACGGGTACACAAGGTGAGATGAAGATAAACATAGATCCTGACGCGCATGAAGACCGGCCAGATGACCGGGAGGATCAGATCAGTCACCATAATGGTGATTCATCTGATCCTGATGCTGATCAGGATCAACGGAGTACCCCCTCCGATAGTTGGTCGTCCGGGCCAGTGGGTATCCGGATTCCGCCCAAGACTTCGGTCATGGATTTAGAAATCGGCTCCACCACAATGGTGCGCGTGCCCGGATCACTTGGTGACTCAAGATATCACCGTGATTCCTTTGATGATGAAAAAGATGTGAAAAGCAAAGTGGAGGAAACTTTTTCGGGTGTATTGGAGGAAGGCGTATCGCCTCCGATGCTGTCCATATCTAAAGGAAGCGATGGTCGACCTGGTCCGGTAGAGTGCCAGGTCGAAATTAAAGATGAAACAACTCCCCACATGGCCCCGATCGGGGCCGATCTGGGTTATAGTAAAGTTGACTATAACCCAGGAAAGGATCGAGGTGTTAACCTTGATCCTATGCATAAGAAGAAAATGGAAAAAGACAGAAAAAACATGGGGGCGGATCATTGTGATCCACCTAAAAAATATGTGAAAACTAAACCGAAGATCTTTGAGGAGGACGAAGAGAAGATCGAACCAGCCGAGAAGACCACTGTCCAAGATGTGGAACGACTGTTCTATCTTCGAGAGTTTCACAAGTTCCTGGCTACCAACCCAGTGATGAAGATCATTAAACCTAAGATCATCGGGAAGCTTGAAGGTCGGGCGACCCGGCCGGTTATCACAGGCAGTCAACTTGATCTGATTAGGAACCTCTTGGCGCAGATCGACGAAGTTGGCTTCACTACTGGTGCTTTCGACGCGAATATGCTGTTCGATCTGGACCAAGGGACGATCAGAGAAGCTATGACAACTCTGTATGATCACCTTGCCTCGTTACTAGGGGCGAACCCCGTGGTCCAGTCGCCGATCGCGGATCCTTCACACCGATCGCAGTTGGTTGAATATTCTATGGATATTGAGTCGATCTATCAATCGTCATCACAATCTGGAGCGGCCTTCACTGACTCCTCGGTTGGGATAACACGTATGACGTTGGGCCCAAAAGGGATCAAGCAGATCGACCCCCAGATCGAGTCGCAGAACTGGAAAATGAAGCATGAACCTGGTCGAGTCGGATCGGACGATAGTTTGAAGATGCTCAAGAAGTTCCACAGAACAATCCGACTCCCAGCAGTGACCCTACCAACATGCCGGAGGTCCCAGAGCAAATGAGAGCCATGTTCGCGACTATGATGAACCGATTTGCGAGTGAACAATATAGATTACCTCAGTACACACCTGGGCAAGGACAACCATGGCGATCAGCATCAAACATGAATCAATCCGCTGAGAAACCGGTGAAGAAACCCGTGGACGTGGATATGAAGTCAGTCCAATCAGCTGGGATTGTCCGATCGATATGCCAGGTCAGTCACCAAGATCGATTTCACAGATCACCCCCACGTAGTGATGTGGACATGGAGTCAGAAGGAGAGATCAGTCAGCATTTCGATCCGGATGATTTGGATATTGAGATTTCTCGTACGGCGAATATGGCCTCCGCGCAGGCATTTGACAGTGATTCCGGAACGATCACCCGAGTGCGAATGTCTGCGATCTCGGAATTGAAAGATTTTACCGGAAAGGATATGGATGATGATCAGGCCAGAGCTTGGTTGAGTCGGACTAAATCAGCTTTTCTGAGAGACAAGACACCGGAAGGTGAAAGATGTCTGATCTTCGCTGATCTAATGAAAGGTCCGGCCAAGAACTGGCTTAAACAGCTGAGTCGAGGAGTGCGTTTGGAGTGGCCTCGTTGGTGTGAAGAGTTTGAAGAGCAGTATTGCAACTCGGGGGTGTCTGTCGCTAGACAGTATTACCACATGAAGCAAAGATCCGATGAGACGCCGATCGAATACTTAAATCGGCTGAATGTTGCTGGTCTACGCGCGAAAATGCCGATCAAGGACCCACGACACCCGGATATAGCCCGCGAGCATGTCGAACACTTCATTGGCACTCTGGATAATCGCGATCTGGCTGATCAGCTAACCCTGCTCCGTATAAAGGACTCAGAGCAACTGGAACTGACTCTGAGGACGCTGCAGCGGGCCAAAAGTCGACAGCCCATGGTCGAGGTAGGATCGAACTGGTACCGGTCAAAGCCACACCCTGATCAGGGCAAGATACCGGCAGCACGACCAGCCAGAGCAATTCGGATGATCACGAAGAAATCAGACAATTCAGGTTCGGAAGAAGAAAGTGGCCAATCAAGTCTGAGCTCGGACGAAGAACAGTACCGTCATATCTTTAAGACGGAGCCAGTGTATCGCCCGAGATCATCGCCTAATGGCATGGACGCACGGAAACCTGGTGGTATCCAACCTGATCAGGACCGATCTCGTAAGAAATGTGTGCATTGTGGGTCGACCAAACATGGAGATCGTGATTGTTGGAAAAGAATTACGTGTGGAAAATGTGATCGTAAAGGTCACCCTTCTGATCATTGCTTTTTCGTATGCAAAACTTGTGGGAAGCTTCACGACGCCGGTGCCTGCCCTATTGAAGAATTTTTTAATCTGATGCGCAAGTGGTATGTGCCGACTAAACATGCTGGTATGCTTCCACCAGATGTCGAGAAGATGTTAAACTAGATCGCTCGCCAGGTTGGAATCTGGCTCGAGCCGAGCGATCTACGTTCTGCATTTATGCATATGTCGGTAGCGGAGATAAGTTTGAAGAAAAGAAGATAACCGACAATACATGTTATAATTCAAATTGCATCGATCGATGTCCGATCTACAGTCTCAGAGTGGATAAATATTCCCGATCGGACGTGATCATGGAGTTGGATCTACTGCCCGGTGAATCCCGAGGATACTGGAAGTATCACTCTCCCGACAAGTGGTTTAAACAAGCAAAAGCTAATGGAAAGATCAACAATGAAAAAGCCACTATTCTATTTGACTCTGGGGCGGAAGTCTCGATCATCGACTCCGCCTTTGCTCGTAAGGTGGGATGTCGTATAGACAGTACCCAGAGGCAAGAATGTGTTGGGATCGGCGAAAGTTCATATATGACGGAAGGACGATCACGTGTTAAGATCACCTTGGCAGGATCCCTGGTCTACTATTTTAACGCTTGGGTTGGCCGGTTAGCCGGTCAAGACGCGATACTGGGGATGGATTTTATGGTACCAGCCGGTATACGACTTGACCTGTCTCATGGAACTCTGACTCTGCCAGATGAGGTGCAGATTCAGTTATCCGGCCGACGACCTTTGTATGCTACTCATGTAAGAATGCTAAAAATGGGTCAGTATGAGAACATCGGGGTGTCCCGATCAGTCGATGTCATGATTCGGCCGAGTGATCGGCAACAGAAATTGTGGCTAACCCGTGGTGAACGATGGGTACCAACGTTCGTTAAGGGTATCACAGATCAAGTTACATCAGGGTCACGAATACATCCGATCAGCCGCTGATCGTTCACGAAGACATGATCTTAGGGATGTGGCTACCCGAAGGGAAAGTACCTCGACAGATCGGATATGTCTCAGTGGGATCACGAAGATACTTTGAATGGCAGAATCTGGCTTATCAAGCCACCACAGACCTGATCAGTGACGAAGACTTAGCGGATGAAGATACTTCACCTATGGTCGAGAAGCCGGAATATTCTACGCCGACCAAGCTGCTGATCAGGAGACCACCGATCGAAGCGACAGGGGAAAGCCGGGTCAAAGAAGGTCCACAGATATTGAGTATAATTAGGCCCGGCTCACCGAAAACAACGGATCCAGATAGCGGAAATGACAGTGAGGAGTTCAAGAACGATCATGAGAAAGAACAGAAGGATGAACCAGCCGAGGTCATTACAGAGGAGGGTGAACCCGAAGTAAACCATCAGTCGAGTGACGTACAAGGAGCGACTCAAGATGACGCCGATCAGAAAAAGGCAGATCAGGTGGACGAGCAAGTGTGTATACACGAAGGTGGCGATCAGTACATTGAAGGTATCGAGAAGCAGATGGCCGTTTTACCGGAAGTATCGCCCAACATGCCAGAAGTCACCATGGAAGATCTACAGGTCGGTGATCCCAAAGTGAACACGCCCGACCAGATCGATCAGCTAAAGAAGATCATCTGGAAAAGACGCCACTTACTAATGGGGAAAGGTAACGCCCTACCCCCAGCCGCATTCGGAGCTGCTTGTGATATAGACGTGGGAAATGCGAGGCCGAACGCTCAACGTTGTCGTAAAGTTGCACCTCAATACCGGGAAAAGTTATCCGATTTGATAAAGGGTTTGTTGAGTACAAAAATCATCCGACCATCAACATCGCAGTGGGCATCACCGATCGTGATCGTGATAAAAAAGAACGGGGTCAATATTCGATTATGTATCGACTATAGAATGGTGAATCGCCTCACGAAGTTGATGGTCTATCCGATGCCCCTGATCAATGATTTACTAGAAGATCTGGATAAAGTTTTATGGTTTTGTTCGCTGGATATGGCTAGTGGTTTCTGGGTGGTTTCGATGACTGATCGCGCTCGAGAGATCTCGGCTTTCGTTACACCTTTCGGACTTTTTGAATGGGATCGGATGCCGTTTGGATTAAAGAATGCCCCACAGATCTATCAGAGGCTGAACGACAATGCTCTCTATGGATATTTCCAAACCAGTGCTGATCGGGAAGCCACCGACCTAAGTGATGTGTTTACGGAACCAATATCAGGGCCGATCAGTGTTGGGAAGGCGATCATACATAGATGACATCTTGGTCACAGCATTATCCTGGGACATGCTATGCAATAAGGTCGAACGACTCCTGAACACCTGCGAGCGCTGGATTTTGTCGATCAGTGTGGTCAAGAGTTTCTGGGGTCAACCCAAGGTCGCTTACCTCGGCAATAACGTGTCCATCCAAGGTTTGAAGGCAAACCCGAAGGATCTGGCCGCCCTCAGCAACTTACCTTTTCCCCGATCAATGAAGGCCATGCAATCCTTCCTCGGATCTCTGAATTATTATAGCCGATTTATCGAAGACTTCTCGATTTACGCCGCTATACTATATGAACTGAAGGAAGTGGATTATCATGGGCTACGAGAACGTGATCGGGTAGGAAGATCACCAATTGAGACTGATCACGAAGTTGAAGTTACTGAAATGGATCTCAAGACCAGATCACTGATCGATCGAACTGATCCAGGGTCAGAGGACCATATGAAGCGAGCTATGGTAGCCTTCAGTATGTTGAAGGCGAAGATGATCTCGACGCCGATATTGAAACACTTCGATCCGGAGAAGATTCCCGTGGTAATTCTATACGCCAGTAAATGGGCAATATCAGCCGCACTGGTCCAAGATCACGACGGAAATTATTGCCCGGTGACATTCACAAGCCGAACATTAAAACCGAACGAAGTTAACTATGATATTGTGGATAAGGAGGTGCTAGCATTATTACGTGTATTGGATGTTTGTTACTCTATGCTGGTAACTAGATCAATTAAGGTATATCCAGGCGATCTAGTTTGGCGTGGTTACTGTCAGCGAGTGGTTTAGACGGAAGACTGGGGCAATGGGCAGCAGTGTTATCTCAGTGGACTTTGGAGATCATCAAGTGCACCAAGGGCGAAGAAGAAATTCTTGGAACACTAGCAGCCAGCATCACGCCCCGATCAGAAGTCGATGAAGCCCTGATCGAGGTCGCTCCCCGGAAGCAACCACGTGAATCGATCACTATACCCCCACCGATCGTCGGATCGGAGGAAAATCTGATCGTTGTAAGTTTCGACGGATCAGCGAGTGTGAAGAAAGGCGTAGGGGCGTATAGCGCGCTGTTATGGAAACTGCCGGAATGGACTGTTATATCGGCCGGTTCAGACTATACTCCAGGTATCACGGTCAATGAGGCCGAATAACGTGGTCTGCTGCTAGGTTTGGATCTCTTGCAAGAGCAAAAGATCGGAAGAGTAATCATATGCGGAGATTCAAACCTGGTAATTCGGCAGATCACTGGAGAGATCGACTGTAAAGCACCACGTTGGAAGCTGCTGAACGATCGCGTTATGAAAGCTTTACGTGGATGGCCAAGGCATGATCTTTTACATGTGAAACGTGATTGGAATCGGAGTGCAGATCACCTAGCCACTATGGCCATGCGTGATCAGACCGGATCAATAGTTACTGATCAAGCATTGCTGGAGGAACTGGTGGAGATCAATAGGCTGCCTGAGCTGATTCGTGTGGAAGATGAAAAGGAAGCAGCCCAGATCTCGATCATGACGAGATCGCGAACCAGATCACCACCTAACAGACCACTCTCTCGAGAAAGCCTAACAGAAGAAATAGTACAGGAGATGCGGATCGAAAGAATTCTCAAGGCACAAGACGAGGAAAAATGGATCGTTGATTTGAAAGCGTTTCTAAAGGGTGATCTGGAGAAGTTGAGTCAGAGTGAAGCAAAAGATTGTGCCAAGATCGCGTCCAACTACGAGATCGACGAAAATGATCTATTGTTTTACTATGTTCAAGCTGATCAGGCCGATGCTGATCTGGACAGATCGGCAAGGCTCGTGATCCCGGAGACTTTACAAGCTAATATCTTACACCATTATCACGTCAGTTTAGAGGGTGGCCACCAAGGCGTAGGTCGAACGTATCACAGGATTTGCAAACATTTTCATTGGAGAGGCTTATATCGAAGTATACAAAAGTTTGTCGGGACATGTACGGATTGCGAAACCGGAAAAGGTATGCCAAACATCCGGGGTAGATCACCTGGAAATATCCAGGCGACCTACCCTTTCCAAATGATAGCGATGGATCACATACCGTCCCTGCCAAAATCGTTCAAGGGCAACACAGAGTTGCTGATCTGGACTGATCTGTTCACGGGATTGGTGATCGCGAAAGCGGATCTACCCGAACAGCCCAACAAGTCGCTTGCAGTTACGAAGAATGTGTTTTAAGGCGGTTTGGAGCCAGTGAAGTGATCAGGCATGATCGCGAACCAGGTTTCATGGCCGAAGTTTTCCGATCATTCAATCAGATGCTTGGCCAGAAACAGAGCGCGACCATGGCATACCGTCCGCAGGCGAAAGGTAAGGCCGAACGGATGGTACAGACGCTAACTAGAGCTATCAAGATGTAAGTCGCGGACTCCGCTCAACAAGATTGGGATGAATATGCAGAGAGACTGGTGTTTGCGTTGAATTCCTCTTTCGATCGGATCAGGGGAAATACTCCTTTCTACTTGGCGTATGGTTGGGACCCCGATCTACCATCGAGTCGGTGATCCCTGTTGGATGCACCCGAGGTCGAGATCGCGAAGCTCGTCGATGGCGTATGGGACTCCAACGTCACTACCAACATGCGCGGGAACAAGTCAACGAGCGATTGCGAAGGGCCATCCAAGAAAGAGCTGATCGGAACAATGATCAGGCCGATTCGCATAATATCGATCCAGGATCAAGAGTTTGGCTTTACTTGGATCGCGTGAAAGAAGGATATGCCAAGAAGTTAGCACATCTGTGGCATGGACCGTTCCGTATATCCGAACTGATCGGTGATCATGCCGCCCGGTTGATTACTACAGGTACCGATTACGGAATTTTCCCGATCGTCCATTTGTCGAAGATGAAACTGGATCGGGAATACCCCGATCGGCCCAAAACCAGGCTGTCATGCGATGATCAGCCAAGGTTTGACTTCGACGAAGCTCTCTTGCCAGAAGACAGTTGGGAAAGAACGTTAGACCAGAACGAATTTGAAGTGGAGAAGATTTTGGATACCCGATCAGGCAAGAGGACCCGATTTGGCCGAACCCATCGTGATTACTTGGTTCGGTGGAAGGGTTATGACGATCCCGAATGGGTAGATGAACGTGATCTGAACTGTGGAGCTCTACTAAGAGAATTTGAACGTGATCGGGTGAGACGAAATCGATTTGGAGTGATGCAAACCCACGAAGAGGGCACCAGGAGTTTCAATAGGCTGGGTTGGCACTGTGGTAAAGCGATCGGAAATATTGAGACTGAAGTGGACCACACATGGCCGTTGATTGGTGACGACAGAACACCCATCAACATATGACGGTTGATGGGTGGGAAGAGGCTGATCACAGTTAAGAGGAAAGCAACGGGTATTCACGATGTGAGGAATCAGCTAAGTACTGACGTTACGCCCAGTCCCAGACACGGATGGAACGATGGAGATCACGATCACGATCGTTATCACAGTTACTAAGTGGAGTTTCCGTGGATGTAATATGAGATAAACAACTGTTGACATGACGTGTCAAGGGCAGTCGTCCAGCCGATCTATGAATGGTACAGTGGTTGAAGCTGATCATGACACGAAGTGACGGCCTGATCAGCTTATTATGCTCAAACAATGAAGATTAAGAGTGGAATGAAGTCGGGCATGTGGATGAACAGGTTGTGTGAGTGATGATAACCTATGGTCTGTCCGAAGGCGACGTGGCAAGGCCTGATCAGGCCTGATCAGCCGAGATCGGTGTTATACGGTTGTCCTGACTGGGCTTCTCGGATGAGCAGGTCCAGCTCCTGGTCAAGCAACTTTCCGATTCTCGCATCGGCCGCGCCGACATACAGAAAAGGTCGTGCGAGAGTTGGAAAGCGGCCGAAGATTGCCGGCGCGAGCTTAATCTTGCTCGGGTTAAACTTGAAACCCTAGAGCTCGATGATCGTGCCTGGCTCCAGCATAACGCCGACTTGAGGAACGTTGCGGTGCAGACTATGGAGAGGTGGACCAACCCGAACACCGGTTCGGAGTCGGTTCGGACGGCTTTACAACGGCTTCCTGAGCTGATCAGCTCCTTTTCTCCGTCTGGAACGCCACCACAGTCTCCCGAGTCTGCCCCGCCATCGCCCGCGTCCTCCGCCGCTTCCTTGCCGGTCCATAGTGCTGATCAGCCCGTGATCAGCACTGCAGCGGCTTCTGCGTCTACTCCATCCCGTTTACCAGCGACCTCGAGATCAGCCTCCTCGATCTTGAGTTCTGCGAAGCGCAAACGGACCAGCTCGTCAAAGAAGAAGATGACTCCCGCCAAGCGCTCTCGTCTCATGGTTGACTCGGACGATGAGTCGACTGATCTGGACGAGAGGACGTTGTCTGTTCTGTCCCGATCGCGCAGTACTGATCGCCGCGCTCCAGTGCCAACCCGTTCAGGCGTGAGCTCACTGGCCAAAGCCGTTACTTTGCTTGAGTCAGATGACGAGGATGACGATGATCTTGAGGAGGAACAACCGGCTCCGGCTGATCCCAACGTTCCTCCAGCGGCCAATAGGGCAGTGATCTCTATGCTGCTCAATTTAACGGGCGTTTTCATCCCGGCGAAACAATCGTCGATCGAGCAGGACGATTACAGTTATAATCCGAACCAAAGGTTCATGGATTTGTACGTCGTCATGCAGGGCAAGCCGACTTCTGCTCACATGGCAACCCGGAAACCTTGGAGTGCTGATCAGGTATGGGATCTGACGCCTCAGGTTCTTGAAGTGAGGCAGAAACTCGTCCCTCGCTTGTGGTCCCGCCCGCCAGGCTGGATCTTTCCGACAAGATCGCCGGCGCCCAAAGACAAGCAGTGGCAACCGAAGGTGCTGACCAGAGGCGCTATTCAGCTTCTGATCGATTCAGCACCTTGGGATGTCCTCCTGACACCTATGCCCGGGCTGACGTTTCCTGATCACCCTTGGTTTGTCGAGCTGCAGGGACGCTTGGATTTGTATTACCAGGAACATGTGCAAGCAATATGGGAGGCGACTCACCATTTCCCGATCACGGCGGCGGTGCGCAAGGACGCGTGGATTGAGCATTACCATCATGCTCGCAAGCGTCGACGCACCAAAGCCGGGGCTGCCTGGGCCGCGATCTGCGATCATGTGGTCAACGGGATTCAGCGCGGCGAGTGCGATCTGGACGTTTTCTTGTTTCCTGCCGTGCTGCATTTACCTGTTCGTCGGGCGGGATCGCGAGGACTCAAGGCTGACGGCGGGGAGTGGTATCCCGGTTATGGACATCCAACTCCGGTCGCCACGTTGCGTGATTGCCTGGTCTGGACCGATCAGCAGGAGCCTTGGCGGAACCAGTTCCGATCAAGCCCCATGGATCATCCAGGGTTCGCGGTTTCTCGCCTGCGCACTAAGTATGGCCTGTGATCGTCGTGATAACCAACTTCTATTTCGTTTTCCATAATCACTAATATATCACGACAGTTCTTGATGATTTTCGCGTTCCACATTCATATTTCTTGTTCATGCCTCATTATCGTTTCCATCTTGTGTGTCGATCGCTCTCATGTATACAGATATAGTTCTTGAGTAATATATGTATGTATATGTATCCGTTTACTCCAAACCAGCTCAACCACCCTGATCTCCACTTGCCCGATCATCATATTTGGCTGATCAGTCACAATATGTCAACCCAGGCTATTGAGATTCCTGGTTACCCTCTTCGTGGGTTTGCATCACTCCAAATCTGTTTCGTCTCACCCGATCACGTTGAAATTCTCTTAATAGAGCTCCACAGTTGAGATCACGTTCATCCATACATTCGGGGTCGTCATAACCTTTCCACCGAACCAAGTAATCACGATGGGTTCGGCCAAATCGGGTCCTCTTGCCTGATCTGGTATCCAAAACTTTCTCCACTTCGAATTCGTTCGGGTTCAACGTTCTTTCCCAACTGTCTTCGGGTAAGAGAGCTTCGTCAAAGTTAAACCTTGGCTGATCATCGCATGACAGCCTGGTTTTAGGCCGATCAGGGTATTCGCGAACCAGTTTCAGCTTCGACAAGTGGACGACCGGGAAAATTCCGTAATCGGTACCTGCAGTAATCAGCCGAGCGGCATGATCACCGATCAGTTCGGCTATACGGAACGGTCCATGCCACCGATGTGTTAACTGCTTGGCATATCCTTCTTTCACGCGATCCAAGTAAAGCGAAACCCTTGATCCTGGCTCGATATTATGCGAATCGGCCTGATCATTGTTCCGATCAGCCCTTTCTTGGATGGCCCTCCGCAATCGTTCGTTGACTTGCTCCCGCGCATGTTGGTAGTGACGTTGGAGTCCCATACGCCATCGACGAGCTTCGCGATCTCGACCTCGGGTGCATCCAACAGGGATCACCGACTCGATGGTAGATCGGGGGTCCCAACCATCTTATGCACGCTCTACACTGTATTTAAAAAGTCTTAGGGGCGTTCTTATTTTGCTCCCGGGAGATCCCGGGATGGATGCCGGTGTGGTGGAGCCGATTTCCAAATCCATGACCGATGTCTTGGGCGGAATCCGGATACCCACTGGCCCGGACGACCAACTATCGGAGGGGGTACTCCGTTGATCCTGATCAGCATCGGAATCAGATGAATCACCATTATGGTGACTGATCTGATCCTCCCGGCCATCTGGCCGGTCGTCATGCACGTCAGGATCTATGTTCAACTTCATCTCACCTTGTGTACCCGTTGATCGGGGGTGGTTACACTCACTCAGGTGGACTCGGTGACGAAAACGATGATCTTGATCAGGTCGGAGGGGATGGCCTTCTCGAGACGGGGGTGTCCTCGGGTGGAAATCTTCACCGGAGAACGGGTTGGGGTCGATACTTAATCAGTATCTAGGCACTGATCGGGAAAGTTCGTCCGATCAGGCCAGCCAATGAGAGAGAGAGATAACAAGAAACCAAGAAAACGCGATCAAACCACGATCTTCCACAGTAATCCACAGACGTTATCTCCACAAAACATTTTCCAATATTAATAACGTGTTCCAAACACGTGCGCGTGGGTGGTGAGGCTTGATCACCTAAACAAACCCGTCGGGGGTCTTCCGGTAAGCCAAAATGCGTCTAAGCCCGTCTTAACCGGGATTTATTGAGCAAGAGGGGACTTATCAACCCTGTGCTCCCAATGACCGCAACACGTGACGGAACGACTCTTTGCTTAGGGGGAAAATCAAAACCTGTTATTATATATGCAATGTCCTTTACCTGTGTACCATACACCAACTCATGCCTGATCTGTACTTCGACCCTATTCACTTCGTTGCACGGTTGTACAGTGCCACCTTACCCATCCTGGCTGCACCTTCAAGCTGATCTGTACCACTTCTGCCCTGATCACGGCCGGACTTATATAACGATCTTCAACCATCCCGATCTTCGATAAACAACTTGGTAAACGCTTGAGATCTGCACTTCGGACACTTGTTTACTTCATATCCAGTCCGACTTAACTGAGCACTTCACCTGCATTTGCGTCTGGACGTGGATTTGGGGCTGATCAGCCCCGATCGTGATCAGCACCGCGATATGCCGAGTGATCGGGTAGTGATCAGGGCGATCAGCCCTCGATCACTTCGCGAACTCTCTTGGTTACCATCACAACGACTTCGCGTGCTTTCTCGGTCATATTATCGACCTTCATCCCTTGTCGGGGTAACAAGATCACAATGATTCAACCGATCGAGCCTGATCGGGACTTTCCACGTCATTCCTGGACGAATCCATCGGTGATCATCATTTGTCCTGACTTGGCATTATTCACACAGCTTCCATTCCCCATGCCTCATTCCATTTCATGTCTGATCTTCGTATCTCTGGGGACAAAATTAGTTAGCTAGGCCGACCGGGCCGAAACTTCGTGTCATAATCAACTAAACAGCTGCACTGTTCATAGATCGGCTAGATGACTGTCTCTGATGCGTCATGTCACCAGTTGCTGTATTTCCAACTCGTTATACATCCACGGGAACTCCACTTGGTAAACGTTATCCCGATCGCGATCGTGATCTCCACCGTTCCATCAGTGTCTGGGACTGGGCGTAGTAACAGTACTTGGCTGATCTCTTCACATCACGAATACCCGTTGTCCGCCACCCTTTTGTCGTATATGCGATCGGCCTTTCCCACCCATCAACTGTCTTACGTTGATGGGTGTTCCATCGTCACCAATCAACGGCCATGTGTGGTCCACCTCATTCTCAACATTTTCCCTGATCGCTTTACCACACCGGTACGCTGCTGTTATTTCCCGAAGAAGTTTGGGAGGAATGTGGTCCACCTAAGAAGTGTGGTCCACATAACCTTTTTCAAAGAAAATCAAAAATCACATGTATGCATAGAGATCTGATGAGGCTGCGACGTGTGCAAGGGCTCGACACGATAGGAAATTTGTTGCAAAACGACGTGATTGCACTGAGAATACGTGAACCTGCGCGAAACTCCACAAGAAACGTAACGTAAAGGAACTGGACCTGCTTAAACCCAACCACTAGTCTCCACGTGCCAAAATAGTTAATCCACAATAAAAGAGTAATTCACTCAACTCGTAAACGTGTCAGTGTCCACTTGTTGCTTGGTGTTCCTCGGGAGTGCAGTGCCAGTCGTCGGTCAGTACGACGGCGCTGACTCCTATCCGAGTGTTTTTTAGTGTAAAAATAAAAGTGATATATTATATAGTATTAAAAGTTGTCCTGTCGAAATTACTTTTAACCTATATTAGACTATACCAAATATGCACTATGACGGTCTCGCATAATTTTCATCTATTTTCGTGGTTCGTCGAAAAGACACAAATTCAACACTCCTTCCGTTACCGCCATCGCTGCATGTATTTCGTAGTCTCCAATGTAGTTGTCGTAAAAACATATATAAATCGAAAATATAACCATGTCCACACCCGTTCGAAATAACTTCAATCCAATTTGCCCTCTGAGTTCATCGATTCTGGGCGCGGCCGGATTTTTCGTCAAAAGGTCTTCAATCATATCCACGGTGCCAACATGTTCTGGGTGAACTCGTCCCTTTTTGACGTAATCCTTCAGAAACTTGAGCTTGACATCAACATGTTTCGTGCTTGCCGCACTCACTTCACTCTGCAACTGTTTCATCGCAGCCATGTTGTCAATTTTTAGGACGATCGGTGTTTTAGCACGCACACCAATCTCCTCGAAAATTTCACGTAAGCCCAGCACTTCCTTGCCACCTTCCGTCGCAGCCACAAATTCTGCTTCAGCCGTAGATAATGCAACAGTGCTCTGTTTTTTGCACTTCCAGCCAGCCATGACTCCATTCACAAAAACCACACTTGCACTGACACTTTTCCGGTCTACCTTGTTGGCTGCGAAATCAGAATCGCTGTAGCCGACAATCCGCAATGGCAAGTGGTCTCCACTGTCGTGACTCAGGTGCAACTTTGTGGTGTAGTCGCTCTCAGAAAATCTTTCTGAGATGCGAACACTCACGGGGGGCCCAGACGACTGACTGTCGGAGGGGGTACTCCGTCCATCCGAGTCATGATCCGATCCGGCATCCGGCCGGCTGGATCAGTCACTTCCATCCGCTTGATCGTGACTACTCGGATGTTGCATGTTGAAAGCTCACCTTGTGTACCCGTCAGTACTGGGTGGTTTGCTCTCCTGGTGGACCCTAGGGCGAAAAGTGTAAATCCGTCGAATAGGGAGATGAGGGTTAGGACTAGGGGTAGCTCCTGGGCAGAAATCGTCACCGGGAGCTCGTCGGGAAATACACTTGAACTTTGTATAGTGCCGGCTGGACCGAGAATAATCAATCGGCCAACTAAGCCAATAATATACTTCAACTTTCTATAGTGCCAGCTGGACCGAGATTAATCAATCGGCCAGCTAAACCAATAACAATGAAGGGTGAATCCAAATGTGTAGGTAAAGATGAATCCAGATATAACTCCACACTCTTCCACAGAAGGCCAAAATGTCACCACTTTCCAATACTTAATACTGTGTTCAAAACACGGGCGACTTGAGGTGAGTATACGAAGACGCCGCGACACCCGGTCAGGGGACTTCCGGTGGGTTAACTTAACCTTCCCCGGGTAAACCAAAAGCAGCAAGAGGGGACCTTGTTAGCCCTCTGCTGTGAACCAATTAAAGCGACTTGTGTCTAAGAAAGCGAAACGTATACTGATTTATCCTATATCCAATACTCCCTTTTGTGTGACCTACCCCAAATAGCCCAGCTGACCAGTCGTGTGCCTTACCCGAAGTAGCCCGGTTAACTCCGATTTTTTGTGTACCAACCCGGCCGGTACACCGAACCCAGCTGGTACCAATCCGGCTGGTACATTGTACCCGTCCGGCTCGGCTGGATAGCCATCCATCCGAGCCAATTAGCTGTGGGCGCTTGCAATTCCTTGGCATCTTCTCCTCCGATCCGGGTGCCTCCTTCATCCACTAGAACACTCATCTTCCTTCAGGCTCCTCTCACTCATACCTTCCAAACAATCCGCCACCAATCTGCCACCAATCCGCCCCTCAGCCGTCCAACGTCCGCGGTCGTCCCATCCGCTTAGCCTGCCAGCCCAACTGTCCATGCCTTCTATCACGTTCGTCCGGCCTGATCCCAGTCCTGGCGCCATCCGGCCGTCCGTAGGTGCGTCCGGCGGCTCTCAGATCGCGTCCTCTATTGACCAGTCCGGGCATCCAGCTAAGAGCGTCATTTCAACCAATCAGATGAAAGCATCCATCATCATTAGTCCGTTATTTCTGGAACACTTCACCACAGCCGCCCCTGGGCCTTGTCACAGCCGCACAACGGTTGAGGCACGAGCTCACCATATCTCTCACACTTTGATTTTCACCGTCCCTATGTCCGACCGTGAAAATGATGATGGAGGATATCCGGCTGTAGGGTAGTGGGTACGACTAGCCGAGCGGATCTATCTCTCTCGATCTCCGGCTGGTCAAGCGTCCCGGTAGAAAAACAGTAGGCCGTTTTTATCCACTTCGTAATCCGGGGCCAGCTTGAAGCATTCTTTAGCTTGTTCGGCTGTCAGCTTATCCACGTCTCCGTTAAGGTATGCCTTGAGATCCACTATCCACTCTTCCTCGTCCTGTGCTTGGAGAATCCGCTCTGCTCGTAACTGTTGAACTATCCCTTCGTTCATTGCTTCTGGGGATAGTGAGCCAGCGGCTGAAGAACGGCGCTTCTGCGATCGGGTGACGGCGCTCACCTGGATTACCTCCTCCGTGTTGGCCGGATGGATAATCTCGGGCAGCCGATTGATCTCCGTCAAATCTGATAACAGAGCTGGATCGGAAACCGTTACCCCCACGTTGTCACGCATGGCCAGCGTAGCCAAGTGATCTGCGCTCTTATTCCAGTCCCGTTTGACATGTATCAGCTCGTGTTCTGGCCATCTCCGCAGGGCGGACATAACCCGATCGTTCAACAATCTCAGCCGGGGCGCCTTGCAATCTATCTCTCCTGTGATTTGCCGGATCACCAGGTTGGAATCACCACATATGATGATCCGCCCCTGTGTCCGGCCAGCCAACAGATATAGGCAAAGTAACAGCCCTCTGTACTCCGCTTCGTTCACCGTTATGCCAGGCGTGAAATCCGAGGCGGCCGCGACCACTTTCCATTCGGGCAACTTCCACACAATAGCACTATAGGCCCCGACCCCCTTCTTTACACTCGCCGACCCGTCAAAACTCAAAACCATTAATTCCTCCGTGGGTCCCACTGTTGGCGGCGGTAATACGATGGTTTGTCGAGGCTGCTTCCGAGGCGCGATCGCTATCAGTGCTTCCTCCACTTCTGCCCTTGGGGTAATGCTGGCAGCCAGCGTGCCCAGTATTTCCTCTTCTCCCTTAGTACACCTAATCACTTCGAGGGACCACTGAGACAGCAGAGCCACCCATTTACCCAGCCGGCCGTCAATTCCATTTGCCGTCAGGAGCCACGATAGGGTCGACCGTCTAGATAGTACCTTGATAGGCCGAGACACTAACATAGTATAACACACATCCAAGATCCGCACAAAAGCCAAAACTTCATTATCCACAAATCCGTAATTAACTTCATTAGCCTTCAGGGTCCGGCTGGTGAATGTCACGGGACAGTACACTCCGTCATGATCTTGAACGAGGGCGGCCGAGATGGCCCATTTGTTAGCGTAGATGATGACCACAGGAACCTTATTCACATTGAAATGTTTCTGGACCGGTGTAGTCGCCATCTTCGCATTTAACATACCAAAGGCCACCATCGCTCGAGTCATGTGGTCGTCCGGGTCGGCCGCGCAGGGATCCGGCGGCCGGCCGCCTGTCGGGGCAAAAAAGGGCGCCTTCTCATTGGCCGAAATAGCTGACAAGGGCGGCATCCCATTGGCTGATATTGCCGGCCCGGCTCGCGTCTCCGCTTGCCTATCCTGCTCTCTCAGCTTATGGTAATCCACCTCCCGTAATTCATACAAAACCGCCGCATAGACTGCAAAATCCTCGATGAACCGACTGTAATAATTAGGCTGCCCAAAAAGGATTGCATAGCCTTTAGGGACCGCGGGAAAGGCAGATTACTCAAGGACTCCAAATCCTTCGGATTAGCCTCCAATCCGGCAATCGAAACTTGATGACCCAAATAGGTCACCTTAGTCTTTCCCCAGAAACTCTTAACCACACTAATCGAAAGATTCCACTTTTCACACGTAATCATCAACTTCTCCACTTTGTCACACAAAAAATCCCAGGTAGTTGCCGTAACGAGAATGTCATCAATGTAAGACCGTTGGGGTCCGGGTCACCTTCGGTGAACACATCTCCGACCAGAGCCGGATCCTGATCCGCCTTGATCTTGAAGTGTCCATACAGCGCGTTATCTATCAGCCGTTGATAAAACTGCGGGGCATTCTTCAGACCGAACGGCATCCGGTTCCACTCGAACAACCCGAAGGGCGTCACGAACGCAGAGATCTCCCGTGCACGATCGGTCATAGAGACAACCCAGAATCCGCTGGCCATGTCCAATGAGCAATACCACAAAACTTTATCCAAGTCCTCCAACAAATCATTTATCAACGGCATCGGGTAAACCATCAGCTTAGTCAGCCGGTTCACCAGCCGGTAGTCAATACATAACCTTATATCCACCCCATTCTTCTTGATAATAATTACAATGGGCGAAGCCCAGGGCGAGGTGGACGGCTGAATTATCTTGGTGGCCAGCAAACCCTTGATCAGCTCTGACAGCTTTTCCCGATATTGGGGGGCGACTCTTCGGCATCTCTGTGCAACCGGCTTGGCGTCTCCCACATCAATGTCACATACCGCCCCATGGGCGGCCGGAGGAAGTGCGTTTCCTGGTCCGATCAGCAGATGTCGTCTTTTCCATATAATATCCTTCAATCTGCCGATCTCTTCCGGGGTGTTCACATCCGGGTCTCCCACTTGTAGATCGTCAATAGTAACCGCTGGGGGACAGGGAGTTACCTCAGGTAGCACCGCCATCTGATCCTCCATGCCTTCAACATATAGCTCGCCCCCTTCATGAATGCAGACTTGGTCAGCTTCGACCACTTCGGGATCCTGATCGGCCGGGGTCGATCCGCCTTCGGCTATTTCCGAATTTCGATCGGCCGGCTGGACCGATCCGTCTTCCCCTCGGTCGTCAAACCATCTGTCATCGGGGTTGACCGCATATGTAACTCTGCTTTGTCCTTTTTCCTGATGCTGTCGTTCGTCCATCTTCCTCTAGGTGGGCAAAACCAGTTCCGCGATCGGGGCATAGCCTCGGCCAATACGTTCAGCCGGATCCGGCGACGGCCGGCTCCGCGTCAAAATTTTAGAAGGGGTCCGGTACTCGGGTTTAGCCACCATCGGCGTCTGATCCTCTTCTAATTTTTCCCCTTCGCTGACTAGATCGGTGTTTGCCTGAAAAGCCAGGTTTTGCCACTCGATATAGCGTCTTGAGCCAATAGTGACATAGCCCGGCCGGCGGGGCACCTTGTCCTCGGCCAGCCACATTCCAATAATCACGTCTTCATGCAAGGTGAGGGGCCTTTCAGAGATGTTGGTCACGCTTATAGAGTTGAGATGACCACCCCCTTTAACAAACGAGGGTACCCAGCACTCGCCCCTTGTCAGCCATAACTTACTCCGCCTGTCGTGTGGTCGTAACATTACTTCCACCGCTTTTCCAACTGGCACCGTTACAAACTGACCTAACTTGAGGAACTGGACGTGGGCACCATATAAGGGCCGCCGGCCGGCCAGCTGGATCTGTACCTCATCCGGCAACGTCAATGTTCCATGCGATAAATCCAGCCGTATGCCGGCCGGGACCATAAAATCCATACCCAGAATTGCATCCTGCCCGGCCAGCTTGCCTACCCAGGCGGTAAAGTAATACACCAAAGACCCAGCTAACGTAATCTTAACTCTTGTCCTTCCTTGGGTCATGTATGAACTTTCTCCAATGCCGATACATTCCTGCCGCTTCGTCTCGTCTATCTCACACCCCACCTTACGAGCAAAGGTGGTGTCCACGATAGACACTTCCGCGCCAGAGTCGAACAGCATGGTAGCCTTCTGGTTATTGATTTTTCCATCCGCCTTGGCCTGCTTGAACCATTTATCCGGCGAATGATATTTCCAATAACCTCGCGACTCGCCAGGTAACAGGTTCAATTCCATTCGCACTTCAGACCGGGAATACTCATCCGTCCGTATACTGCTCACCAGGAAGGGGTCAGCCGTACCGGCCGGGGACCGGGTGACGTAATCGTCAAACTTACATGTACTGTCGGTTATCCTTTGCTTTGCTTCTTGATTATCCTCTTTACCGACATATGCATAGATACTGACACTAGACCGCTTGGCTCGAACCAGATTCCAACTTGGCGAGTGATCTAGTTTAGCATCTTTTCCACTCCGGGCGGCAGCATTCCAGCATGCTTGGTCGGGACGTACCACTTCTTCATCTGATTGTAGAATTCTTCAATTGGGCACAATCCCGCCTCGTGCACCTCCCCGCATATCTTACACGTAAACAGGCAGTGTTCTGCCGGATGTCCCTTCCTCTCGCACTTCTTGCACGTCAGCCGCTTCCAACAGCTCCGGTCGTCATGCTTTATTGACCCACAGTGGGTACATTTGCGCCTAGGGTAGTCCTGGTCAGTTCGAGCCGGAAAACCCTTCGGCTGACCGGACCCGGCTGGCAGCCTGAACGGCTGACTGGCTTCTGCCGAGAAAAGGTACCGATACTGTTCCTCCTCAGACTCGCCCCCGGATCGCTGATACTCCTCTTCCGAGCTGGTCGCGTCTGACTCTCGGGCGACCATGCGGACGGCTCGGGCCGTCCTGGTAGATGGCGGCCGGCCTCCTTGATCCGCGTTAAAACGGGACTTGAAACGGCCGGTTCCAACTGCCGCCTTGGGGCCTCGCTTCTTCGCTCTTAGGTAGGTGCGCAGCGTCAATTCCAGCTCCGTGGTGTTCTTCAATCGCAGTAATGCCAGCTGGTCCGCCAGCTCCCGATCGTCCAACGTGCTGATAAAATGTTCCACATGTTCACGAGCGGCTTCCGACCGGCTGGCATCTTCTTTAACCGGGATATCCGCCCTTATGCCAGCGACATTTAAGCGATGGAGATACTCCAGGGGGGTCTCATCCGCCCGCTTCTTGGTGTGGAAATATTGACGCGCCGCCGATGTTCCAGATCCACAGTATTGTTCTTCGAACGCACCGGCCAATCCCCTCCAGTTTCCTCGGATTTCCCGGCTGAGCTGTTGGATCCAGTTTTTTGCTGGACCTTTCATCAAATCCCCAAAGATCAGGCATTTCTCATAGTCCAACGTCCGGTCTCTTAGAAAAGCCCACTTCGTCTTGCTCAGCCATCCTCGGGCTTGGTCCTCGTCCGTGTCGCGCCCGGTGAAGTCTTTCAGCTCGGATGTGGCCGACATTCGTACCCTCGTGATCGCTCCTGAATCCGCATCAAACGCTTGGGCCGAGGCCATATGGTGTCGGCGGGCCATCCCCAGGTCCAGGTCATTCGGATCGTAATGGTACTTGGCCGACTTGACGGATTCCATATCCACGTCGCTGAGAGACAGCTTCCTATTCGTTGGCCGACGTCCGGTCCGGCGACCTGTCTGGCGGCTCGGCGGGGCGGCATGGGGTTCACTCTGCTTGGACTGCACCGACTCCATGTCTTCATCACTCGGCTCCCTCGCATAGTACTGGACTGGCTCGGACGCCTGAGTTCCACGACGAGCCGGCTGGTCCGGTGACTTCGGACTGCCGCGGCTGGCGCTCAACCGACGTTGCTCTTCCAAGTATCGCTCCATCATCGCCAAAAACATGTTTTGCAGGTGATCCGGCACCTGAAGGCTCTACTGGGGGGCGGATTGAAGGGCGACTTGAGGGGCGGCCGGGCGGCCAGATCGACATTCCTCTTTGATCCGCCCATCCGCGTTTTCGTCTTCCTCCTTCGGTTCTGGATACGCCGTCGCCGTCCGCCAGGCATGTACACTGTACTGGCTGGCGTTCTTCCGCTCGGGCGTACCTGGATCCTCACGTCCTCCAAGCCTCATGGCCGTCGCCACACGCGCTGCTCCCCTTGGGCCAAGCGTCATGCGGGTGATACCCACCGATGAATCGGAAGAGTCCGCTTCCGAAGGGGCAGACTCGTACTGTGAAGAACCTGAGTGTATCCCGGCCGGTCTGCTTACTGCCGGCGGTGTGGACGGCGCCACTCCAGTCGTAGCTGTCATCTTTTTCGACGGCGGTGAGCAGTCCACTAGCGGTACCAAGCGGTCGTGCAGTGCGCTGGACGCCTCCTTCAACTTGTCCATCTTCAGATCAAACAGATCGTTCGGATCAAACACGCCGGTGTTAATCCCGGCTTGTTTGAGTTGATCGAATAGTCTTCTAATAAGGGACACGTGGCCGTCTGAGAGAGTTGGGGGAGAGACGGGACCTTTCAATCCGCCTATGATCTTCGGTCGTGTTATTTTCAGCACCTTATCCGTCCGCAAGAACTGCCCAAACTCGTGAAGATGGAAAGCACGCTCCAAGTGTTTATCCGTCGGTAGGCCGTCCTGCTTCTCTTCTTCTTCTTCAAAACGCGGTTTATCTTTGTGGGTCGGATAATCCAATTCCTGCCAATCCGGTTTCTTTAGGGGTAGAGGGGCCAGATCGCGACTTGGTCCCGATCCAGCACGGCTTCCCACTCCGGTCGTATCCGACTTCAGCTTCTTCATCCTTATTTTTTTCTTTTATATCCATAATATGCATTTGTTTGTTAGGATCATGGTCGGAACCATGATCCTTCCTCGGACTATGTCGGCCAGCTAAACCAATAACAATAAAGGGTGAATCCAAATGTGTAGGTAAAGATGAATCCAGATATAACTCCACACTCTTCCACAAAAGGCCAAAATGTTACCACTTCCCAATACTTAATACCGTGTTCAAAAGACGGGCGACTTGAGGTGAGTATACGAAGACGCCGCGACACCCAGTCCGGGGACTTCCGGTGGGTTAACTTAACATTCCCCGGGCAAACCAATAGTAGCAAGAGGGGACCTTGTTAGTGTGGTGGAGCCGATTTCCAAATCCATGACCGAAGTCGTGGGCGGAATCCGGATACCCACTGGCCCGGACGACCAACTATCGGAGGGGGTACTCCGTCGATCCTGATCAGCATCAGAATCAGATGAATCACCATTATGGTGACTGATCTGCTCCTCCCGGTCATCTGGCCGGTCTTCATGCGCGTCAGGATCTATGTTTATCTTCATCTCACCTTGTGTACCCGTTGATCGGGGGTGGTTACACCCACTTAGGTGGACTCGGTGACGAAAACAATAATCTTGATCAGGTCGGAGGGGATGACCTTCTCGAGACGGGGGGTGTCCTCGGGTGGAAATCTTCACCGGAGAACGGGTCGGGGTCAATACTTAATCAGTATCTAGGCACTGATCGGGAAAGTTCGTTCGATCAGGCCAGTCAATGAGAGAGAGATAACAAGAAACCCAGAAAACGCGATCAAACCACGATCTTCTACAGTAATCCACATACGTTATATCCACAAAACCTATTCCAATATTAATAACGTGTTCCAAACACGTGCGCGTGGGGGGTGAGGCTTTATCAAAAAAAACCGTCGAGGGCCTTCCGGTAAGCCAAAAGCCGTCTAAGCGTGTCTTAACCGGGAATTAATTTGAGCTACATGGGACTAATCAACCCTGTGCTCCCAATGACCGCAACACGTGGCGGAGCGACTCTTTGCTTAGGGGGA